>OY754951.1:4207029-4448029 GCA_963576515.1 Cryptocephalus primarius | reverse complement strand
ACACACATGAACACACACCCGACTACAACCCGAATACACCCGAACACACACCCGAATACAACCCGAATACACACCCGAACACACACCCGAATACACACCCGAATACCTACCCGAACCCACCCGAACACACACCCGACTACAACCCGCATACACACCCGAACACACACCCGAATACACACCCGAACACACCCGAACACACACCCGACTACAACCCGAATACACACCCGAACACACTCCCAAACACACACCCGAATACACACCCGAACACACACCCGAATACAACCCGAATACACACCCGAACACACACCCGAATACACACCCGAATACACACCCGAATACAACCCGAATACACACCCGAATACACGTCCGAATACAAACCCGAAAACACACCCGAATACACACCCGAATACAAACCCGAAAACACACCCGAATACACACCCGAATACAACCCGAATGCACACCCGAACACACACCCGAATACAACCCGAATACACACCCGAACACACACCCGAATACACACCCGAACACACCCGAATACTCACCCGAACACACAACCGAACACACACCCGAACACACACCCGAACACACACCCGAATAAAACCCGAATACACACCCGAACACACACCCGAATACAACCCGAATACACACCCGAACACACACCCGAACACACACCCGAACACACACTCGACCACACACCCGAATACAAACCCGAACACACTCCCGAACACACACCCGAATTCAACCCGAACACACACCCGAACACACACCCGAATACAACCCGGATACACACCCGAATGCACACCCGAATACAAACCCGAAAAAACACCCGAATACACACCCGAACACACACCCGAACACACACCCGAACACACACCCGAATACAACCCGATTACACACCCGAACATACACCCGAACACACACCCGAATCCAACCCGAATACACACCCGAACACACACCCGAATACACACCCGAACACAAACCCGAACTCATACCCGAATACAACCCGAATACACACCCGAACACACACGCGAATACACACCCGAATACACACCCGAACACACACCCGAATACACACCCGAACACACACCCGAACACACACCCGAACACACACCCGAATCCAACCCGAATACACACCCGAATACACACCCGAATACACACCCGAACACACACCCGAATACACACCCGAACACAAACCCGAACTCACACCCGAATACAACCCGAATACACACCCGAACACTCACCCGAATACACACCCGAATACACACCCGAACACACACCCGAATACACAACCGAACACACACCCGAACACACACCCGAATTCAACCCGAATACACACCCGAATACACACCCGAATACAAACCCGAAAACACCCCCGAATACACACATGAACACACACCCGACTACAACCCGAATACACCCGAACACACACCCGACTACAACCCGCATACACACCCGAACACACACCCGAATACACACCCGAACACACCCGAACACACACCCGACTACAACCCGAATACACACCCGAACACACTCCCGAACACACACCCGAATACACACCCGAACACACACCCGAATACAGCCCGAATACACACCCGAACACACACCCGAATACACACCCGAATACAACCCGAATACACACCCGAATACACACCCGAATACAAACCCGAAAACACACCCGAATACACACCCGAATACAAACCCGAAAACACACCCGAATACACACCCGAATACAACCCGAATACACACCCGAACACACACCCGAATACAACCCGAATACCCACCCGAACACACACCCGAATACACACCCGAACACACCCGAATACTCACCCGAACACACAACCGAACACACACCCGAACACACACCCGAACACACACCCGAACACACACCCGAATACAACCCGAACACACACCCGAACACACACCCGAATACAACCCGATTACACACCCGAACACACAACCGAATACAACCCGAACACACACCCGAACACACACCCGAATACAACCCGATTACACACCCGAACACACACCCGAACACACACCCGAATACACACCCGAACACACCCGAACACACCCGAACACACACCCGACTACAACCCGATTACACACCCGAACACACACCCGAATACAACCCGAACACACACCCGAACACACACCCGAATACAACCCGATTACACACCCGAACACACACCCGAACACACACCCGAATACACACCCGAACACACCCGAACACACCCGAACACACACCCGACTACAACCCGAATACACACCCGAACACACACCCGAAAAAACACCCGAATACACACCCGAACACACACCCGAACACACACCCGAACACACACCCGAACACACACCCGAACACACACCCGAATACAACCCGAACACACACCCGAACACACACCCGAATACAACCCGATTACACACCCGAACACACACCCGAATACAACCCGAACACACACCCGAACACACACCCGAATACAACCCGATTACACACCCGAACACACACCCGAACACACACCCGAATACACACCCGAACACACCCGAACACACCCGAACACACACCCGACTACAACCCGAATACACACCCGAACACACACCCGAATACACACCCGAACACACCCGAACACACACCCGAATACAACCCGAATACACACCCGAACACACACCCGAATACAACCCGAATACACAACCGAACACACACCCGAATACACACCCGAATACAACCCGACTACACACCCGAATACAACCCGAAGACACACCCGAACACACACCCGAACACACACCCGAACACACACCCGAACTCACACCCGAACACACACCCGAATACAACCCGAATACACACCCGAATACACACCGGAATACACACCCGAACACACACCCGAATACACACCCGAACACATACCCGACTACAACCCGAATATACACCCGAACACACACCCGAAAACACACCCGAACACATACCCGAACACACACCCGAATACAACCCGAATACACACCCGAATACACACCCGAATACAAACCCGAAAACACACCCGAATACACATTCGAACACACACCCGAATACAAACCCGAATACAACCCGAACACACACCCGAACACACACCCGAATACACACCCGAACACATACCCGAATACAACCCGAATACACACCCGAACACACACCCGAATACAACCCGAATACACACCCGAACACACTCCCGAACACACACCCGAATACAACCCGAATACCCACCCGAATACACACCCGAATACAACCCGACTACACACCCGAATACAACCCGAATACACACCCGAACACACACCCGAACACACACCCGAACACACACCCGAACACACACCCGAACACACACCCGAATACAACCCGAATACACACCCGAATACACACCCGAACACACACCCGAATACACACCCGAACACATACCCGACTACAACCCGAATATACACCCGAACACACACCCGAAAACACACCCGAACACACACCCGAACACACACCCGAATACAAACCGAATACACACCCGAATACACACCCGAATACAAACCCGAAAACACACCCGAATACACACCCGAACACACACCCGAATACAAACCCGAACACACACCCGAACACACACCCGAACACACACCCGAATACAACGCGAACACACACCCGAATACACACCCGAATACAACCCGAATACACACCCGAATACACACCCGAATACACACCCGAACACACACCCGAATGCAACCCGAATACACACCCGAACACACACCCGAATACACACCCGAACACACACCCGAACACACACCCGAATACACACCCGAATACAACCCGAATACACACCCGAATACAAACCCGAAAACACACCCGAATACACACCCGAATACAAACCCGAAAACACACCCGAATACACACCCGAATACAACCCGAATACACACCCGAACACACACCCGAATACAACCCGAATACAGACCCGAACACACACCCGAATACACACCCGAACACACCCGAATACTCACCCGAACACACAACCGAACACACACCCGAACACACACCTGAATAAAACCCGAATACACACCCGAACACACACCCGAATACAACCCGAATACACACCCGAACACACACCCGAACACACACCCGAACACACACTCGAACACACACCCGAATACAAACCCGAACACACTCCCGAACACACACCCGAATTCAACCCGAACACACACCCGAACACACACCCGAATACAACCCGGATACACACCCGAATGCACACCCGAATACAAACCCGAAAAAACACCCGAATACACACCCGAACACACACCCGAACACACACCCGAACACACACCCGAACACACACCCGAACACACACCCGAATACAACCCGAACACACACCCGAACACATACCCGAATACAACCCGATTACACACCCGAACACACACCCGAACACACACCCGAATACACACCCGAACACACCCGAACACACACCCGACTACAACCCGAATACACACCCGAACACACACCCGAATACACACCCGAACACACCCGAACACACACCCGAATACAACCCGAACACACACCCGAACACACACCCGAATACAAACCCGAACACACTCCCGAACACACACCCGAATTCAACCCGAACACACACCCGAACACACACCCGAATACAACCCGGATACACACCCGAATGCACACCCGAATACAAACCCGAAAAAACACCCGAATACACACCCGAACACACACCCGAACACACACCCGAACACACACCCGAACACACACCCGAATACAACCCGAACACACACCCGAACACACACCCGAATACAACCCGATTACACACCCGAACACACACCCGAATACAACCCGAACACACACCCGAACACACACCCGAATACAACCCGATTACACACCCGAACACACACCCGAACACACACCCGAATACACACCCGAACACACCCGAACACACCCGAACACACACCCGACTACAACCCGAATACACACCCGAACACACACCCGAATACACACCCGAACACACCCGAACACACACCCGAATACAACCCGAATACACACCCGAACACACATCCGAATACAACCCGAATACACACCCGAACACACTCCCGAACACACACCCGAATACAACCCGAATACACAACCGAACACACACCCGAATACACACCCGAATACAACCCGACTACACACCCGAATACAACCCGAATACACACCCGAACACACACCCGAACACACACCCGAACACACACCCGAACTCACACCCGAACACACACCCGAATACAACCCGAATACACACCCGAATACACACCGGAATACACACCCGAACACACACCCGAATACACACCCGAACACATACCCGACTACAACCCGAATATACACCCGAACACACACCCGAAAACACACCCGAACACACACCCGAACACACACCCGAATACAACCCGAATACACACCCGAATACACACCCGAATACAAACCCGAAAACACACCCGAATACACACCCGAACACACACCCGAATACAAACCCGAATACAACCCGAACACACACCCGAACACACACCCGAATACACACCCGAACACATACCCGAATACAACCCGAATACACACCCGAACACACACCCGAATACAACCCGAATACACACCCGAACACACTCCCGAACACACACCCGAATACAACCCGAATACCCACCCGAATACACACCCGAATACAACCCGACTACACACCCGAATACAACCCGAATACACACCCGAACACACACCCGAACACACACCCGAACACACACCCGAACACACACCCGAATACAACCCGAATACACACCCGAATACACACCCGAACACACACCCGAATACACACCCGAACACATACCCGACTACAACCCGAATATACACCCGAACACACACCCGAAAACACACCCGAACACACACCCGAACACACACCCGAACACACACCCGAATACAACCCGAATACACACCCGAATACACACCCGAATACAAACCCGAAAACACACCCGAATACACACCCGAACACACACCCGAATACAAACCCGAACACACACCCGAACACACACCCGAATACAACCCGAACACACACCCGAACACACACCCGAATACAACCCGAATACACACCCGAATACACACCCGAATACACACCCGAACACACACCCGAATGCAACCCGAATACACACCCGAACACCCCCGAATACACACCCGAACACACACCCGAATACAACCCGAATACACACCCGAACACACACCCGACTAAAACCCGAATACACACCCGAACACACACCCGAACACACACCCGAACACACACTCGAACACACACCCGAATACAAACCCGAATGCACACCCGAATACAAAGCCGAAAAAACACCCGAATACACACCCGAACACACACCCGAACACGCACCCGAACACACACCCGAACACACACCCGAACACACACCCGAATACAACCCGAACACACACCCGAACACATACCCGAATACAACCCGATTACACACCCGAACACACACCCGAACACACACCCGAATACACACCCGAACACACCCGAACACACACCCGACTACAACCCGAATACACACCCGAACACACACCCGAATACACACCCGAACACACCCGAACACACACCCGAATACAACCCGAACACACACCCGAACACACACCCGAATACAAACCCGAACACACTCCCGAACACACACCCGAATTCAACCCGAACACACACCCGAACACACACCCGAATACAACCCGGATACACACCCGAATGCACACCCGAATACAAACCCGAAAAAACACCCGAATACACACCCGAACACACACCCGAACACACACCCGAACCCACACCCGAACACACACCCGAATACAACCCGAACACACACCCGAACACACACCCGAATACAACCCGATTACACACCCGAACACACACCCGAATACAACCCGAACACACACCCGAACACACACCCGAATACAACCCGATTACACACCCGAACACACACCCGAACACACACCCGAATACACACCCGAACACACCCGAACACACCCGAACACACACCCGACTACAACCCGAATACACACCCGAACACACACCCGAATACACACCCGAACACACCCGAACACACACCCGAATACAACCCGAATACACACCCGAACACACATCCGAATACAACCCGAATACACACCCGAACACACTCCCGAACACACACCCGAATACAACCCGAATACACAACCGAACACACACCCGAATACACACCCGAATACAACCCGACTACACACCCGAATACAACCCGAATACACACCCGAACACACACCCGAACACACACCCGAACTCACACCCGAACTCACACCCGAACACACACCCGAATACAACCCGAATACACACCCGAATACACACCGGAATACACACCCGAACACACACCCGAATACACACCCGAACACATACCCGACTACAACCCGAATATACACCCGAACACACACCCGAAAACACACCCGAACACACACCCGAACACACACCCGAATACAACCCGAATACACACCCGAATACACACCCGAATACAAACCCGAAAACACACCCGAATACACACCCGAACACACACCCGAATACAAACCCGAATACAACCCGAACACACACCCGAACACACACCCGAATACACACCCTAACACATACCCGAATACAACCCGAATACACACCCGAACACACACCCGAATACAACCCGAATACACACCCGAACACACTCCCGAACACACACCCGAATAACCCGAATACCCACCCGAATACACACCCGAATACAACCCGACTACACACCCGAATACACACCCGAACACACACCCGAACACACACCCGAACACACACCCGAACACACACCCGAACACACACCCGAATACAACCCGAATACACACCCGAATACACACCCGAACACACACCCGAATACACACCCGAACACATACCCGACTACAACCCGAATATACACCCGAACACACACCCGAAAACACACCCGAACACACACCCGAACACACACCCGAATACAACCCGAATACACACCCGAATACACACCCGAATACAAACCCGAAAACACACCCGAATACACACCCGAACACACACCCGAATACAAACCCGAACACACACCCGAACACACACCCGAACACACACCCGAATACAACCCGAACACACACCCGAACACACACCCGAATACAACCCGAATACACACCCGAATACACACCCGAATACACACCCGAACACACACCCGAATGCAACCCGAATACACACCCGAACACACACCCGAATACACACCCGAACACACACCCGAATACAACCCGAATACACACCCGAACACACACCCGACTAAAACCCGAATACACACCCGAACACACTCCCGAACACACACCCGAATACAACCCGAATACACACCCGAACACACACCCGAATACACACCCGAATACAACCCGACTACACACCCGAATACAACCCGAATACACACCCGAACACACACCCGAACACACACCCGAACACACACCCGAACACACACCCGAACACACACCCGAATACAACCCGAATACACACCCGAATACACACCCGAACACACACCCGAATACAACCCGAATACACACCCGAACACACACCCGAATACAACCCGAATACACACCCGAACACACTCCCGAACACACACCCGAATACAACCCGAATACCCACCCGAATACACACCCGAATACAACCCGACTACACACCCGAATACAACCCGAATACACACCCGAACACACACCCGAATACACACCCGAACACACCCGAATACTCACCCGAACACACAACCGAACACACACCCGAACACACACCCGAATACAATCCGAATACACACCCGAATACAACCCGAATACACACCCGAATACACACCCGAATACACACCCGAACACACACCCGAATACACACCCGAACACACACCCGAATACAACCCGAATTCACAACCGAACACTCACCCGAATACACACCCGAATACACACCCGAACACACACCCGAATACACACCCGAAAACACACCCGAACACATACCCGAATACAACCAGAATACACACCCGAACACACACCCGAATACGCACCAGAACACACCCGAATACTCACCCGAACACACAACCGAACACACACCCGAACACACACCCGAATACAACCCGAATACACACCCGAACACACTCCCGAACACACACCCGAATACAACCCGAATACCCACCCGAATACACACCCGAATACAACCCGACTACACACCCGAATACAACCCGAATACACACCCGAACACACACCCGAACACACACCCGAACACACACCCGAATACAACCCGAATACACACCCGAATACACACCCGAACACACACCCGAATACACACCCGAACACATACCCGACTACAACCCGAATATACACCCGAACACACACCCGAAAACACACCCGAACACACACCCGAACACACACCCGAATACAACCCGAATACACACCCGAATACACACCCGAATACAAACCCGAAAACACACCCGAATACACACCCGAACACACACCCGAATACAAACCCGAACACACACCCGAACACACACCCGAACACACACCCGAATACAACCCGAACACACACCCGAACACACACCCGAATACAACCCGAATACACACCCGAATACACACCCGAATACACACCCGAACACACACCCGAATGCAACCCGAATACACACCCGAACACACACCCGAATACACACCCGAACACACACCCGAATACAACCCGAATACACACCCGAACACACACCCGACTACAACCCTAATACACACCCGAACACACTCCCGAACACACACCCGAATACAACCCGAATACACACCCGAACACACACCCGAATACACACCCGAATACAACCCGACTACACACCCGAATACAACCCGAATACACACCCGAACACACACCCGAACACACACCCGAACACACACCCGAACACACACCCGAACACACACCCGAATACAACCCGAATACACACCCGAATACACACCCGAATACACACCCGAACACACACCCGAACACACCCGAACACACTCCCGACTACAACCCGAATATACACCCGAACACACACCCGAAAACACACCCGAACACACACCCGAACACACACCCGAATACAACCCGAATACACACCCGAATACACACCCGAATACAAACCCGAAAACACACCCGAATACACACCCGAACACACACCCGAATGCAACCCGAATACACACCCGAATACACACCCGAACCCACCTGAACACACACCCGTCTACAACCCGAATACACACCCGAACACACTCCCGAACACACACCCGAACACACCCGAATACTCACCCGAACACACAACCGAACACACACCCGAACACACACCCGAACACACACCCGAATACAAACCGAACACACACCCGAACACACACCCGAATACAAACCGAACACACACCCGAACACACACCCGAATACAACCCGAATACACACCCGAACACACACCCGAACACACACCCGAATCCAACCCGAATACACACCCGAACACACACCCGAATACACACCCGAACACACCCGAACACACACACGAACACACACCCGAATACAACCCGAATACACACCCGAACACTCACCCGAATACACACCCGAACACACACTCGAATAGAACCCGAATACACACCCGAATGCACACCCGAATACACACCCGAACACACACCCGAATACACACCCGAATACACACCCGAACACACACCCGAATACACACCCGAACACAAACCCGAACTCACACCCGAATACAACCCGAATACACACCCGAACACTCACCCGAATACACACCCGAATACACACCCGAACAAACACCCGAATACACACCCGAACACACACCCGAACACACACCCGAACACACACCCGAATCCAACCCGAATACACACCCGAATACACACCCGAATACTCACCCGAACACACACCCGAATACACACCCGAACACAAACCCGAACTCACACCCGAATACAACCCGAATACACACCCGAACACTCACCCGAATACACACCCAAATACACAACCGAACACACACCCGAACACACACCCGAATTCAACCCGAATACACACCCGAATACACACCCGAATAGAAACCCGAAAACACACCCGAATACACACATGAACACACACCCGAATGCAACCCGAATACACCCGAACACACACCCGTCTACAACCCGAATACACACCCGAACACACACCCGAATACACACCCGAACACACACCCGAATACAACCCGAATACACACCCGAACACACACCCGAACACACACCCGAACACACACCCGAACACACACCCGAATACAACCCGAATACACACCCGAACACACACCCGAACACACACCCGAATACACACCCGAACACACACCCGAACACACACCCGAATACAACCCGACTACACACCCGAATACAACCCGAATACACACCCGAACACACACCCGAACACACACCCGAACACACACCCGAACACACACCCGAACACACACCCGAATACAACCCGAATACACACCCGAATACACACCCGAATACACACCCGAACACACACCCGAATACACATCCGAACACACCCGAACACACACACGAACACACACCCGAATACAACCCGAATACACACCCGAACACTCACCCGAATACACACCCGAACACACACTCGAATAGAACCCGAATACACACCCGAATGCACACCCGAATACACACCCGAACACACACCCGAATACACACCCGAATACACACCCGAACACACACCCCAATACAACCCGAATACACACCCGAACACTCATCCGAATACACACCCGAATACACACCCGAACACACACCCGAATACACACCCGAACACACACCCGAACACATACCCGAATACAACCCGAATACACACCCGAACACACTCCCGAATACACACCCGAACACACCCGAATACTCACCCGAACACACAACCGAACACACACCCGAACACACACCCGAACACACACCCGAATACAATCCGATAACACACCCGAATACAACCCGAATACACACCCGAATACACACCCGAACACACACCCGAATACACACCCGAACACACACCCGAATACACACCCGAATACACACCCGAATACACACCCGAACACACACCCGAACATACACCCGAACACACACCCGAATACACACCCGAACACACACCCGAACACACACCCGAATACAACCCGAATACACACCCGAATACAACCCGAATACACACCCGAACACACACCCGAACACACACCCGAACACACACCCGAACACACACCCGAACACACACTCGAATAGAACCCGAATACACACCCGAATACACACCCGAACACACACCCGAATACAACCCGAATTCACAACCGAACACTCACCCGAATACACACCCAAATACACACCCGAACACACACCCGAATACACACCCGAAAACACACCCGAACACATACCCGAATACAACCAGAATACACACCCGAACACACACCCGAATACGCACCAGAACACACCCGAATACTCACCCGAACACACAACCGAACACACACCCGAATACACACCCGAACACACACCCGAACACACACCGAAACACACACCCGAACACACACCCGAATACAACCCGAATACACACCCGAACACACACCCGAACACACACCCGAATACACACCCGAACACACACCCGAACACACACCCGAACACACACCCGAATACAACCCAAATACACACCCGAACACACACCCGAATACACACCTGAACACACCCGAACACACACCCGACTACAACCCGAATACACACCCGAACACACACCCGAATACAACCCGAATACACACCCGAATACACACCCGAATACACACCCCGAACACACACCCGAACACACACGCGAATACAACCCGAATACACACCCGAACACTCACCCGAATACACACCCGAATACACACCCGAACACACACCCGAATACACACCCGAAAACACACCCGAACACATACCCGAATACAACCCGAATACACACCCGAACACACACCCGAATACACACCAGAACACACCCGAATACTCACCCGAACACACAACCGAACACACACCCGAACACACACCCGAACACACACCCGAATACAACCCGAATACACACCCGAACACACACCCGAATACAACCCGAATACACACCCGAACACACACCGGAACACACACCCGAACACACACCCGAACACACACCCGAATACAACCCGAATACACACCCGAACACACACCCGAACACACACCCGAATACACACCCGAACACACACCCGAACACACACCCGAACACACACCCGAATACAACCCGAATACACACCCGTACACACACCCGAACACACACCCGAATACACACCCGAACACACACCCGACTACAACCCGAATACACACCCGAATACACCCCCGAACACACACCCGAATACAACCCGAATACACACCCGAACACTCACCCGAATACACACCCGAAAACACACCCGAACACATACCCGAATACAACCAGAATACACACCCGAACACACACCCGAATACGCACCAGAACACACCCGAATACTCACCCGAACACACAACCGAACACACACCCGAACACACACCCGAATACATCCCGAATACACACCCGAACACACACCCGAACACACACCCGAATACACACCCGAACACACACCCGAACACACACCGAAACACACACCCGAACACACACCCGAATACAACCCGAATACACACCCGAACACACACCCGAACACACACCCGAATACACACCCGAACACACACCCGAACACACACCCGAACACACACCCGAACACACACCCGAATACAACCCAAATACACACCCGAACACACACCCGAATACACACCTGAACACACCCGAACACACACCCGACTACAACCCGAATACACACCCGAACACACACCCGAATACAACCCGAATACACACCCGAATACACACCCGAATACACACCCGAACACACACCCGAACACACACCCGAATACAACCCGAATACACACCCGAACACTCACCCGAATACACACCCGAATACACACCCGAACACACACCCGAATACACACCCGAAAACACACCCGAACACATACCCGAATACAACCCGAATACACACCCGAACACACACCCGAATACACACCAGAACACACCCGAATACTCACCCGAACACACAACCGAACACACACCCGAACACACACCCGAATACAAGCCGAATACACACCCGAACACACACCCGAATACAACCCGAATACACACCCGAACACACACCGGAACACGCACCCGAACACACACCCGAACACACACCCGAATACAACCCGAATACACACCCGAACACACACCCGAACACACACCCGAATACACACCCGAACACACACCCGAACACACACCCGAATACAACCCGAATACACACCCGTACACACACCCGAACACACACCCGAATACACACCCGAACACACACCCGACTACAACCCGAATACACACCCGAATACACCCCCGAACACACACCCGAATACAACCCGAATACACACCCGAACACTCACCCGAATACACACCCGAATACACACCCGAATACAAACCCGAAAACACACCCGAATACACACCCGAACACACACCCGAATGCAACCCGAATACACACCCGAACACACACCCGAATACACACCCGAACACACACCCGAATACAACCCGAATACACACCCGAACACACACCCGAATACACACCCGAACACACACCCGAACACATACCCGAATACAACCCGAATACACACCCGAACACACTCCCGAATACACACCCGAACACACCCGAATACTCACCCGAACACACAACCGAACACACACCCGAACACACACCCGAACACACACCCGAATACAATCCGATAACACACCCGAATACAACCCGAATACACACCCGAATACACACCCGAACACACACCCGAATACACACCCGAACACACACCCGAATACACACCCGAATACACACCCGAATACACACCCGAACACACACCCGAACATACACCCGAACACACACCCGAATACACACCCGAACACACACCCGAACACACACCCGAATACAACCCGAATACACACCCGAATACAACCCGAATACACACCCGAACACACACCCGAACACACACCCGAACACACACCCGAACACACACTCGAATAGAACCCGAATACACACCCGAATGCACACCCGAATACACACCCTAACACACACCCGAATACACACCCGAATACACACCCGAACACACACCCCAATACAACCCGAATACACACCCGAACACTCATCCGAATACACACCCGAATACACACCCGAACACACACCCGAATACACACCCGAACACATACCCGAATACAACCCGAATACACACCCGAACACACTCCCGAATACACACCCGAACACACCCGAATACTCACCCGAACACACAACCGAACACACACCCGAACACACACCCGAACACACACCCGAATACAATCCGAATACACACCCGAATACAACCCGAATACACACCCGAATACACACCCGAATACACACCCGAACACACACCCGAATACACACCCGAACACACACCCGAATACAACCCGAATTCACAACCGAACACTCACCCGAATACACACCCAAATACACACCCGAACACACACCCGAATACACACCCGAAAACACACCCGAACACATACCCGAATACAACCAGAATACACACCCGAACACACACCCGAATACGCACCAGAACACACCCGAATACTCACCCGAACACACAACCGAACACACACCCGAATACACACCCGAACACACACCCGAACACACACCGAAACACACACCCGAACACACACCCGAATACAACCCGAATACACACCCGAACACACACCCGAACACACACCCGAATACACACCCGAACACACACCCGAACACACACCCGAACACACACCCGAATACAACCCAAATACACACCCGAACACACACCCGAATACACACCTGAACACACCCGAACACACACCCGACTACAACCCGAATACACACCCGAACACACACCCGAATACAACCCGAATACACACCCGAATACACACCCGAATACACACCCCGAACACACACCCGAACACACACGCGAATACAACCCGAATACACACCCGAACACTCACCCGAATACACACCCGAATACACACCCGAACACACACCCGAATACACACCCGAAAACACACCCGAACACATACCCGAATACAACCCGAATACACACCCGAACACACACCCGAATACACACCAGAACACACCCGAATACTCACCCGAACACACAACCGAACACACACCCGAACACACACCCGAACACACACCCGAATACAACCCGAATACACACCCGAACACACACCCGAATACAACCCGAATACACACCCGAACACACACCGGAACACACACCCGAACACACACCCGAACACACACCCGAATACAACCCGAATACACACCCGAACACACACCCGAACACACACCCGAATACACACCCGAACACACACCCGAACACTCACCCGAACACACACCCGAATACAACCCGAATACACACCCGTACACACACCCGAACACACACCCGAATACACACCCGAACACACACCCGACTACAACCCGAATACACACCCGAATACACCCCCGAACACACACCCGAATACAACCCGAATACACACCCGAACACTCACCCGAATACACACCCGAAAACACACCCGAACACATACCCGAATACAACCAGAATACACACCCGAACACACACCCGAATACGCACCAGAACACACCCGAATACTCACCCGAACACACAACCGAACACACACCCGAACACACACCCGAATACATCCCGAATACACACCCGAACACACACCCGAACACACACCCGAATACACACCCGAACACACACCCGAACACACACCGAAACACACACCCGAACACACACCCGAATACAACCCGAATACACACCCGAACACACACCCGAACACACACCCGAATACACACCCGAACACACACCCGAACACACACCCGAACACACACCCGAACACACACCCGAATACAACCCAAATACACACCCGAACACACACCCGAATACACACCTGAACACACCCGAACACACACCCGACTACAACCCGAATACACACCCGAACACACACCCGAATACAACCCGAATACACACCCGAATACACACCCGAATACACACCCGAACACACACCCGAACACACACCCGAATACAACCCGAATACACACCCGAACACTCACCCGAATACACACCCGAATACACACCCGAACACACACCCGAATACACACCCGAAAACACACCCGAACACATACCCGAATACAACCCGAATACACACCCGAACACACACCCGAATACACACCAGAACACACCCGAATACTCACCCGAACACACAACCGAACACACACCCGAACACACACCCGAATACAAGCCGAATACACACCCGAACACACACCCGAATACAACCCGAATACACACCCGAACACACACCGGAACACGCACCCGAACACACACCCGAACACACACCCGAATACAACCCGAATACACACCCGAACACACACCCGAACACACACCCGAATACACACCCGAACACACACCCGAACACACACCCGAATACAACCCGAATACACACCCGTACACACACCCGAACACACACCCGAATACACACCCGAACACACACCCGACTACAACCCGAATACACACCCGAATACACCCCCGAACACACACCCGAATACAACCCGAATACACACCCGAACACTCACCCGAATACACACCCGAATACACACCCGAATACAAACCCGAAAACACACCCGAATACACACCCGAACACACACCCGAATGCAACCCGAATACACACCCGAACACACACCCGAATACACACCCGAACACACACCCGAATACAACCCGAATACACACCCGAACACACACCCGAATACACACCCGAACACACACCCGAACACAAACCCGAACACACACCCGAATACAACCCGAATACACACCCGAACCCACACCCGAACACACACCCGAACACAAACCCGAATACAACCCGAATACACACCCGAACACACACCCGAACACACACCCGAATACAACCCAAATACACACCCGAACACACACCCGAATACACACCCGAACACACCCGAACACACACCCGACTACAACCCGAATATACACCCGAACACACACCCGAAAACACACCCGAACACACACCCGAACACACACCCGAATACAACCCGAATACACACCCGAATACACACCCGAATACAAACCCGAAAACACACCCGAAAACACACACGAATACACACCCGAACACACACCCGAATGCAACCCGAATACACACCCGAATACACACCCGAACACACTCCCGAACACACACCCGAACACACCCGAATACTCACCCGAACACTCACCCGAACACACACCCGAACACACACCCGAATACAAACCGAACACACACCCGAACACACATCCGAATACAACCCGAACACACACCCGAACACACACCCGAATACAACCCGAATACACACCCGAACACACACCCGAACACACACCCGAATACAACCCGAATACACACCCGAATACACACCCGAATACACACCCGAACACACACCCGAATACACACCCGAACACACACCCGAACACACACCCGAATACAATCCGAATACACACCCGAACACATACCCGGATACTACCCGAATACACACCCGAACACACACCCGAATACGCACCAGAACACACCCGAATACTCACCCGAACACACAACCGAACACACAACCGAACACACACCCGAATACAACCCGAATACACACCCGAACACACACCAGAATACAACTCGAATACACACCCGAACACACACCGGAACACACACCCGAACACACACCCGAACACACACCCGAACACACACCCGAACACACACCGAAACACACACCCGAACACACACCCGAATACAACCCGAATACACACCCGAACACACACCCGAACACACACCCGAATACAACCCGAATACACACCCTAACACACACCCGAACACACACCCGAACACACACCCGAACACACACCGAAACACACACCCGAACACACACCCGAATACAACCCGAATACACACCCGAACACACACCCGAACACACACCCGAATACACACCCGAACACACACCCGAACACACACCCGAACACACACCCGAACACACACCCGAATACAACCCGAATACACACCCGAACACACACCCGAATACACACCTGAACACACCCGAACACACACCCGAACACACACCCGACTACAACCCGAATACACACCCGAACACTCACACGAATACACACCCGAATACACACCCGAACACACACCCGAATACACACCCGAACACACACCCGAACACACACCCGAACACACACCCGAATACAACCCGAATACACACCCGAACACTCACCTGAATACACACCCGAATACACACCCGAACACACACCCGAATACACACCCGAAAACACACCCGAACACATACCCGAATATAACCCGAATACACACCCGAACACACACCCGAATACACACCAGAACACACCCGAATACTCACCCGAACACACACCCGAACACACACCCGACTACAACCCGAAAACACACCCGAATACTCACACGAATACACACCCGAATACACACCCGAACACACACCCGACTACAACCCGAAAACACACCCGAACACTCACACGAATACACACCCGAATACACACCCGAACACACACCCGAATACAACCCGAATACACACCCGAACACACACCCGAATACACACCTGAACACACCCGAACACACACCCGAACACACACCCGACTACAACCCGAATACACACCCGAACACTCACACGAATACACACCCGAATACACACCCGAACACACACCCGAATACACACCCGAACACACACCCGAATACACACCCGAACACACACCCGAATACAACCCGAATACACACCCGAACACTCACCCGAATACACACCCGAATACACACCCGAACACACACCCGAATACACACCCGAAAACACACCCGAACACACACCCGAATACAACCCGAATACACACCCGAACACACACCCGAACACACACCCGAATACACACCCGAACACACACCCGAACACACACCCGAACACACACCCGAACACACACCCGAACACACACCCGAATACAACCAGAATACACACCCGAACACACACCCGAATACACACCTGAACACACCCGAACACACACCCGAACACACACCCGACCACAACCCGAATACACACCCGAACACTCACACGAATACACACCCGAATACACACCCGAATACAAACCCGAAAACACACCCGAATACACACCCGAACACACACCCGAATGCAACCCGAATACACACCCGAATACACACCCGAACACACTCCCGAACACACACCCGAACACACCCGAATACTCACCCGAACACTCACCCGAACACACACCCGAACACACACCCGAATACAAACCGAACACACACCCGAACACACACCCGAATACAACCCGAACACACACCCGAACACACACCCGAATACAACCCGAATACACACCCGAACACACACCCGAACACACACCCGAATACAACCCGAATACACACCCGAATACACACCCGAATACACACCCGAACACACACCCGAATACACACCCGAACACACACCCGAACACACACCCGAATACAATCCGAATACACACCCGAACACATACCCGGATACTACCCGAATACAAACCCGAACACACACCCGAATACGCACCAGAACACACCCGAATACTCACCCGAACACACAACCGAACACACACCCGAATACAACCCGAATACACACCCGAACACACACCCGAATACAACCCGAATACACACCCGAACACACACCGGAACACACACCCGAACACACACCCGAACACACACCCGAACACACACCCGAATACAACCCGAATACACACCCTAACACACACCCGAACACACACCCGAATACACACCCGAACACACACCCGAACACACACCGAAACACACACCCGAACACACTCCCGAATACAACCCGAATACACACCCGAACACACACCCGAACACACACCCGAATACACACCCGAACACACACCCGAACACACACCCGAACACACACCCGAACACACACCCGAATACAACCCGAATACACACCCGAACACACACCCGAATACACACCTGAACACACCCGAACACACACCCGAACACACACCCGACTACAACCCGAATACACACCCGAACACTCACACGAATACACACCCGAATACACACCCGAACACACACCCGAATACACACCCGAACACACACCCGAACACACACCCGAACACACACCCGAACACACACCCGAATACAACCCGAATACACACCCGAACACTCACCTGAATACACACCCGAATACACACCCGAACACACACCCGAATACACACCCGAAAACACACCCGAACACATACCCGAATATAACCCGAATACACACCCGAACACACACCCGAATACACACCAGAACACACCCGAATACTCACCCGAACACACACCCGAACACACACCCGACTACAACCCGAAAACACACCCGAACACTAACACGAATACACACCCGAATACACACCCGAACACACACCCGACTACAACCCGAAAACACACCCGAACACTCACACGAATACACACCCGAATACACACCCGAACACACACCCGAATACAACCCGAATACACACCCGAACACACACCCGAATACACACCTGAACACACCCGAACACACACCCGAACACACACCCGAATACAACCCAAATACACACCCGAACACACACCCGAATACACACCTGAACACACCCGAACACACACCCGACTACAACCCGAATACACACCCGAACACACACCCGAATACAACCCGAATACACACCCGAATACACACCCGAATACACACCCCGAACACACACCCGAACACACACGCGAATACAACCCGAATACACACCCGAACACTCACCCGAATACACACCCGAATACACACCCGAACACACACCCGAATACACACCCGAAAACACACCCGAACACATACCCGAATACAACCCGAATACACACCCGAACACACACCCGAATACACACCAGAACACACCCGAATACTCACCCGAACACACAACCGAACACACACCCGAACACACACCCGAACACACACCCGAATACAACCCGAATACACACCCGAACACACACCCGAATACAACCCGAATACACACCCGAACACACACCGGAACACACACCCGAACACACACCCGAACACACACCCGAATACAACCCGAATACACACCCGAACACACACCCGAACACACACCCGAATACACACCCGAACACACACCCGAACACACACCCGAACACACACCCGAATACAACCCGAATACACACCCGTACACACACCCGAACACACACCCGAATACACACCCGAACACACACCCGACTACAACCCGAATACACACCCGAATACACCCCCGAACACACACCCGAATACAACCCGAATACACACCCGAACACTCACCCGAATACACACCCGAAAACACACCCGAACACATACCCGAATACAACCAGAATACACACCCGAACACACACCCGAATACGCACCAGAACACACCCGAATACTCACCCGAACACACAACCGAACACACACCCGAACACACACCCGAATACATCCCGAATACACACCCGAACACACACCCGAACACACACCCGAATACACACCCGAACACACACCCGAACACACACCGAAACACACACCCGAACACACACCCGAATACAACCCGAATACACACCCGAACACACACCCGAACACACACCCGAATACACACCCGAACACACACCCGAACACACACCCGAACACACACCCGAACACACACCCGAATACAACCCAAATACACACCCGAACACACACCCGAATACACACCTGAACACACCCGAACACACACCCGACTACAACCCGAATACACACCCGAACACACACCCGAATACAACCCGAATACACACCCGAATACACACCCGAATACACACCCGAACACACACCCGAACACACACCCGAATACAACCCGAATACACACCCGAACACTCACCCGAATACACACCCGAATACACACCCGAACACACACCCGAATACACACCCGAAAACACACCCGAACACATACCCGAATACAACCCGAATACACACCCGAACACACACCCGAATACACACCAGAACACACCCGAATACTCACCCGAACACACAACCGAACACACACCCGAACACACACCCGAATACAAGCCGAATACACACCCGAACACACACCCGAATACAACCCGAATACACACCCGAACACACACCGGAACACGCACCCGAACACACACCCGAACACACACCCGAATACAACCCGAATACACACCCGAACACACACCCGAACACACACCCGAATACACACCCGAACACACACCCGAACACACACCCGAATACAACCCGAATACACACCCGTACACACACCCGAACACACACCCGAATACACACCCGAACACACACCCGACTACAACCCGAATACACACCCGAATACACCCCCGAACACACACCCGAATACAACCCGAATACACACCCGAACACTCACCCGAATACACACCCGAATACACACCCGAATACAAACCCGAAAACACACCCGAATACACACCCGAACACACACCCGAATGCAACCCGAATACACACCCGAACACACACCCGAATACACACCCGAACACACACCCGAATACAACCCGAATACACACCCGAACACACACCCGAATACACACCCGAACACACACCCGAACACATACCCGAATACAACCCGAATACACACCCGAACACACTCCCGAATACACACCCGAACACACCCGAATACTCACCCGAACACACAACCGAACACACACCCGAACACACACCCGAACACACACCCGAATACAATCCGATAACACACCCGAATACAACCCGAATACACACCCGAATACACACCCGAACACACACCCGAATACACACCCGAACACACACCCGAATACACACCCGAATACACACCCGAATACACACCCGAACACACACCCGAACATACACCCGAACACACACCCGAATACACACCCGAACACACACCCGAACACACACCCGAATACAACCCGAATACACACCCGAATACAACCCGAATACACACCCGAACACACACCCGAACACACACCCGAACACACACCCGAACACACACTCGAATAGAACCCGAATACACACCCGAATGCACACCCGAATACACACCCTAACACACACCCGAATACACACCCGAATACACACCCGAACACACACCCCAATACAACCCGAATACACACCCGAACACTCATCCGAATACACACCCGAATACACACCCGAACACACACCCGAATACACACCCGAACACATACCCGAATACAACCCGAATACACACCCGAACACACTCCCGAATACACACCCGAACACACCCGAATACTCACCCGAACACACACCCGAACACAAACCCGAATACAACCCGAATACACACCCGAACACACACCCGAACACACACCCGAATACAACCCAAATACACACCCGAACACACACCCGAATACACACCCGAACACACCCGAACACACACCCGACTACAACCCGAATATACACCCGAACACACACCCGAAAACACACCCGAACACACACCCGAACACACACCCGAATACAACCCGAATACACACCCGAATACACACCCGAATACAAACCCGAAAACACACCCGAAAACACACACGAATACACACCCGAACACACACCCGAATGCAACCCGAATACACACCCGAATACACACCCGAACACACTCCCGAACACACACCCGAACACACCCGAATACTCACCCGAACACTCACCCGAACACACACCCGAACACACACCCGAATACAAACCGAACACACACCCGAACACACATCCGAATACAACCCGAACACACACCCGAACACACACCCGAATACAACCCGAATACACACCCGAACACACACCCGAACACACACCCGAATACAACCCGAATACACACCCGAATACACACCCGAATACACACCCGAACACACACCCGAATACACACCCGAACACACACCCGAACACACACCCGAATACAATCCGAATACACACCCGAACACATACCCGGATACTACCCGAATACACACCCGAACACACACCCGAATACGCACCAGAACACACCCGAATACTCACCCGAACACACAACCGAACACACAACCGAACACACACCCGAATACAACCCGAATACACACCCGAACACACACCAGAATACAACTCGAATACACACCCGAACACACACCGGAACACACACCCGAACACACACCCGAACACACACCCGAACACACACCCGAACACACACCGAAACACACACCCGAACACACACCCGAATACAACCCGAATACACACCCGAACACACACCCGAACACACACCCGAATACAACCCGAATACACACCCTAACACACACCCGAACACACACCCGAACACACACCCGAACACACACCGAAACACACACCCGAACACACACCCGAATACAACCCGAATACACACCCGAACACACACCCGAACACACACCCGAATACACACCCGAACACACACCCGAACACACACCCGAACACACACCCGAACACACACCCGAATACAACCCGAATACACACCCGAACACACACCCGAATACACACCTGAACACACCCGAACACACACCCGAACACACACCCGACTACAACCCGAATACACACCCGAACACTCACACGAATACACACCCGAATACACACCCGAACACACACCCGAATACACACCCGAACACACACCCGAACACACACCCGAACACACACCCGAATACAACCCGAATACACACCCGAACACTCACCTGAATACACACCCGAATACACACCCGAACACACACCCGAATACACACCCGAAAACACACCCGAACACATACCCGAATATAACCCGAATACACACCCGAACACACACCCGAATACACACCAGAACACACCCGAATACTCACCCGAACACACACCCGAACACACACCCGACTACAACCCGAAAACACACCCGAATACTCACACGAATACACACCCGAATACACACCCGAACACACACCCGACTACAACCCGAAAACACACCCGAACACTCACACGAATACACACCCGAATACACACCCGAACACACACCCGAATACAACCCGAATACACACCCGAACACACACCCGAATACACACCTGAACACACCCGAACACACACCCGAACACACACCCGACTACAACCCGAATACACACCCGAACACTCACACGAATACACACCCGAATACACACCCGAACACACACCCGAATACACACCCGAACACACACCCGAATACACACCCGAACACACACCCGAATACAACCCGAATACACACCCGAACACTCACCCGAATACACACCCGAATACACACCCGAACACACACCCGAATACACACCCGAAAACACACCCGAACACACACCCGAATACAACCCGAATACACACCCGAACACACACCCGAACACACACCCGAATACACACCCGAACACACACCCGAACACACACCCGAACACACACCCGAACACACACCCGAACACACACCCGAATACAACCAGAATACACACCCGAACACACACCCGAATACACACCTGAACACACCCGAACACACACCCGAACACACACCCGACCACAACCCGAATACACACCCGAACACTCACACGAATACACACCCGAATACACACCCGAATACAAACCCGAAAACACACCCGAATACACACCCGAACACACACCCGAATGCAACCCGAATACACACCCGAATACACACCCGAACACACTCCCGAACACACACCCGAACACACCCGAATACTCACCCGAACACTCACCCGAACACACACCCGAACACACACCCGAATACAAACCGAACACACACCCGAACACACACCCGAATACAACCCGAACACACACCCGAACACACACCCGAATACAACCCGAATACACACCCGAACACACACCCGAACACACACCCGAATACAACCCGAATACACACCCGAATACACACCCGAATACACACCCGAACACACACCCGAATACACACCCGAACACACACCCGAACACACACCCGAATACAATCCGAATACACACCCGAACACATACCCGGATACTACCCGAATACAAACCCGAACACACACCCGAATACGCACCAGAACACACCCGAATACTCACCCGAACACACAACCGAACACACACCCGAATACAACCCGAATACACACCCGAACACACACCCGAATACAACCCGAATACACACCCGAACACACACCGGAACACACACCCGAACACACACCCGAACACACACCCGAACACACACCCGAATACAACCCGAATACACACCCTAACACACACCCGAACACACACCCGAATACACACCCGAACACACACCCGAACACACACCGAAACACACACCCGAACACACTCCCGAATACAACCCGAATACACACCCGAACACACACCCGAACACACACCCGAATACACACCCGAACACACACCCGAACACACACCCGAACACACACCCGAACACACACCCGAATACAACCCGAATACACACCCGAACACACACCCGAATACACACCTGAACACACCCGAACACACACCCGAACACACACCCGACTACAACCCGAATACACACCCGAACACTCACACGAATACACACCCGAATACACACCCGAACACACACCCGAATACACACCCGAACACACACCCGAACACACACCCGAACACACACCCGAACACACACCCGAATACAACCCGAATACACACCCGAACACTCACCTGAATACACACCCGAATACACACCCGAACACACACCCGAATACACACCCGAAAACACACCCGAACACATACCCGAATATAACCCGAATACACACCCGAACACACACCCGAATACACACCAGAACACACCCGAATACTCACCCGAACACACACCCGAACACACACCCGACTACAACCCGAAAACACACCCGAACACTAACACGAATACACACCCGAATACACACCCGAACACACACCCGACTACAACCCGAAAACACACCCGAACACTCACACGAATACACACCCGAATACACACCCGAACACACACCCGAATACAACCCGAATACACACCCGAACACACACCCGAATACACACCTGAACACACCCGAACACACACCCGAACACACACCCGAATACAACCCAAATACACACCCGAACACACACCCGAATACACACCTGAACACACCCGAACACACACCCGACTACAACCCGAATACACACCCGAACACACACCCGAATACAACCCGAATACACACCCGAATACACACCCGAATACACACCCCGAACACACACCCGAACACACACGCGAATACAACCCGAATACACACCCGAACACTCACCCGAATACACACCCGAATACACACCCGAACACACACCCGAATACACACCCGAAAACACACCCGAACACATACCCGAATACAACCCGAATACACACCCGAACACACACCCGAATACACACCAGAACACACCCGAATACTCACCCGAACACACAACCGAACACACACCCGAACACACACCCGAACACACACCCGAATACAACCCGAATACACACCCGAACACACACCCGAATACAACCCGAATACACACCCGAACACACACCGGAACACACACCCGAACACACACCCGAACACACACCCGAATACAACCCGAATACACACCCGAACACACACCCGAACACACACCCGAATACACACCCGAACACACACCCGAACACACACCCGAACACACACCCGAATACAACCCGAATACACACCCGTACACACACCCGAACACACACCCGAATACACACCCGAACACACACCCGACTACAACCCGAATACACACCCGAATACACCCCCGAACACACACCCGAATACAACCCGAATACACACCCGAACACTCACCCGAATACACACCCGAAAACACACCCGAACACATACCCGAATACAACCAGAATACACACCCGAACACACACCCGAATACGCACCAGAACACACCCGAATACTCACCCGAACACACAACCGAACACACACCCGAACACACACCCGAATACATCCCGAATACACACCCGAACACACACCCGAACACACACCCGAATACACACCCGAACACACACCCGAACACACACCGAAACACACACCCGAACACACACCCGAATACAACCCGAATACACACCCGAACACACACCCGAACACACACCCGAATACACACCCGAACACACACCCGAACACACACCCGAACACACACCCGAACACACACCCGAATACAACCCAAATACACACCCGAACACACACCCGAATACACACCTGAACACACCCGAACACACACCCGACTACAACCCGAATACACACCCGAACACACACCCGAATACAACCCGAATACACACCCGAATACACACCCGAATACACACCCGAACACACACCCGAACACACACCCGAATACAACCCGAATACACACCCGAACACTCACCCGAATACACACCCGAATACACACCCGAACACACACCCGAATACACACCCGAAAACACACCCGAACACATACCCGAATACAACCCGAATACACACCCGAACACACACCCGAATACACACCAGAACACACCCGAATACTCACCCGAACACACAACCGAACACACACCCGAACACACACCCGAATACAAGCCGAATACACACCCGAACACACACCCGAATACAACCCGAATACACACCCGAACACACACCGGAACACGCACCCGAACACACACCCGAACACACACCCGAATACAACCCGAATACACACCCGAACACACACCCGAACACACACCCGAATACACACCCGAACACACACCCGAACACACACCCGAATACAACCCGAATACACACCCGTACACACACCCGAACACACACCCGAATACACACCCGAACACACACCCGACTACAACCCGAATACACACCCGAATACACCCCCGAACACACACCCGAATACAACCCGAATACACACCCGAACACTCACCCGAATACACACCCGAATACACACCCGAATACAAACCCGAAAACACACCCGAATACACACCCGAACACACACCCGAATGCAACCCGAATACACACCCGAACACACACCCGAATACACACCCGAACACACACCCGAATACAACCCGAATACACACCCGAACACACACCCGAATACACACCCGAACACACACCCGAACACATACCCGAATACAACCCGAATACACACCCGAACACACTCCCGAATACACACCCGAACACACCCGAATACTCACCCGAACACACAACCGAACACACACCCGAACACACACCCGAACACACACCCGAATACAATCCGATAACACACCCGAATACAACCCGAATACACACCCGAATACACACCCGAACACACACCCGAATACACACCCGAACACACACCCGAATACACACCCGAATACACACCCGAATACACACCCGAACACACACCCGAACATACACCCGAACACACACCCGAATACACACCCGAACACACACCCGAACACACACCCGAATACAACCCGAATACACACCCGAATACAACCCGAATACACACCCGAACACACACCCGAACACACACCCGAACACACACCCGAACACACACTCGAATAGAACCCGAATACACACCCGAATGCACACCCGAATACACACCCTAACACACACCCGAATACACACCCGAATACACACCCGAACACACACCCCAATACAACCCGAATACACACCCGAACACTCATCCGAATACACACCCGAATACACACCCGAACACACACCCGAATACACACCCGAACACATACCCGAATACAACCCGAATACACACCCGAACACACTCCCGAATACACACCCGAACACACCCGAATACTCACCCGAACACACAACCGAACACACACCCGAACACACACCCGAACACACACCCGAATACAATCCGAATACACACCCGAATACAACCCGAATACACACCCGAATACACACCCGAATACACACCCGAACACACACCCGAATACACACCCGAACACACACCCGAATACAACCCGAATTCACAACCGAACACTCACCCGAATACACACCCAAATACACACCCGAACACACACCCGAATACACACCCGAAAACACACCCGAACACATACCCGAATACAACCAGAATACACACCCGAACACACACCCGAATACGCACCAGAACACACCCGAATACTCACCCGAACACACAACCGAACACACACCCGAATACACACCCGAACACACACCCGAACACACACCGAAACACACACCCGAACACACACCCGAATACAACCCGAATACACACCCGAACACACACCCGAACACACACCCGAATACACACCCGAACACACACCCGAACACACACCCGAACACACACCCGAATACAACCCAAATACACACCCGAACACACACCCGAATACACACCTGAACACACCCGAACACACACCCGACTACAACCCGAATACACACCCGAACACACACCCGAATACAACCCGAATACACACCCGAATACACACCCGAATACACACCCCGAACACACACCCGAACACACACGCGAATACAACCCGAATACACACCCGAACACTCACCCGAATACACACCCGAATACACACCCGAACACACACCCGAATACACACCCGAAAACACACCCGAACACATACCCGAATACAACCCGAATACACACCCGAACACACACCCGAATACACACCAGAACACACCCGAATACTCACCCGAACACACAACCGAACACACACCCGAACACACACCCGAACACACACCCGAATACAACCCGAATACACACCCGAACACACACCCGAATACAACCCGAATACACACCCGAACACACACCGGAACACACACCCGAACACACACCCGAACACACACCCGAATACAACCCGAATACACACCCGAACACACACCCGAACACACACCCGAATACACACCCGAACACACACCCGAACACACACCCGAACACACACCCGAATACAACCCGAATACACACCCGTACACACACCCGAACACACACCCGAATACACACCCGAACACACACCCGACTACAACCCGAATACACACCCGAATACACCCCCGAACACACACCCGAATACAACCCGAATACACACCCGAACACTCACCCGAATACACACCCGAAAACACACCCGAACACATACCCGAATACAACCAGAATACACACCCGAACACACACCCGAATACGCACCAGAACACACCCGAATACTCACCCGAACACACAACCGAACACACACCCGAACACACACCCGAATACATCCCGAATACACACCCGAACACACACCCGAACACACACCCGAATACACACCCGAACACACACCCGAACACACACCGAAACACACACCCGAACACACACCCGAATACAACCCGAATACACACCCGAACACACACCCGAACACACACCCGAATACACACCCGAACACACACCCGAACACACACCCGAACACACACCCGAACACACACCCGAATACAACCCAAATACACACCCGAACACACACCCGAATACACACCTGAACACACCCGAACACACACCCGACTACAACCCGAATACACACCCGAACACACACCCGAATACAACCCGAATACACACCCGAATACACACCCGAATACACACCCGAACACACACCCGAACACACACCCGAATACAACCCGAATACACACCCGAACACTCACCCGAATACACACCCGAATACACACCCGAACACACACCCGAATACACACCCGAAAACACACCCGAACACATACCCGAATACAACCCGAATACACACCCGAACACACACCCGAATACACACCAGAACACACCCGAATACTCACCCGAACACACAACCGAACACACACCCGAACACACACCCGAATACAAGCCGAATACACACCCGAACACACACCCGAATACAACCCGAATACACACCCGAACACACACCGGAACACGCACCCGAACACACACCCGAACACACACCCGAATACAACCCGAATACACACCCGAACACACACCCGAACACACACCCGAATACACACCCGAACACACACCCGAACACACACCCGAATACAACCCGAATACACACCCGTACACACACCCGAACACACACCCGAATACACACCCGAACACACACCCGACTACAACCCGAATACACACCCGAATACACCCCCGAACACACACCCGAATACAACCCGAATACACACCCGAACACTCACCCGAATACACACCCGAATACACACCCGAATACAAACCCGAAAACACACCCGAATACACACCCGAACACACACCCGAATGCAACCCGAATACACACCCGAACACACACCCGAATACACACCCGAACACACACCCGAATACAACCCGAATACACACCCGAACACACACCCGAATACACACCCGAACACACACCCGAACACAAACCCGAACACACACCCGAATACAACCCGAATACACACCCGAACCCACACCCGAACACACACCCGAACACAAACCCGAATACAACCCGAATACACACCCGAACACACACCCGAACACACACCCGAATACAACCCAAATACACACCCGAACACACACCCGAATACACACCCGAACACACCCGAACACACACCCGACTACAACCCGAATATACACCCGAACACACACCCGAAAACACACCCGAACACACACCCGAACACACACCCGAATACAACCCGAATACACACCCGAATACACACCCGAATACAAACCCGAAAACACACCCGAAAACACACACGAATACACACCCGAACACACACCCGAATGCAACCCGAATACACACCCGAATACACACCCGAACACACTCCCGAACACACACCCGAACACACCCGAATACTCACCCGAACACTCACCCGAACACACACCCGAACACACACCCGAATACAAACCGAACACACACCCGAACACACATCCGAATACAACCCGAACACACACCCGAACACACACCCGAATACAACCCGAATACACACCCGAACACACACCCGAACACACACCCGAATACAACCCGAATACACACCCGAATACACACCCGAATACACACCCGAACACACACCCGAATACACACCCGAACACACACCCGAACACACACCCGAATACAATCCGAATACACACCCGAACACATACCCGGATACTACCCGAATACACACCCGAACACACACCCGAATACGCACCAGAACACACCCGAATACTCACCCGAACACACAACCGAACACACAACCGAACACACACCCGAATACAACCCGAATACACACCCGAACACACACCAGAATACAACTCGAATACACACCCGAACACACACCGGAACACACACCCGAACACACACCCGAACACACACCCGAACACACACCCGAACACACACCGAAACACACACCCGAACACACACCCGAATACAACCCGAATACACACCCGAACACACACCCGAACACACACCCGAATACAACCCGAATACACACCCTAACACACACCCGAACACACACCCGAACACACACCCGAACACACACCGAAACACACACCCGAACACACACCCGAATACAACCCGAATACACACCCGAACACACACCCGAACACACACCCGAATACACACCCGAACACACACCCGAACACACACCCGAACACACACCCGAACACACACCCGAATACAACCCGAATACACACCCGAACACACACCCGAATACACACCTGAACACACCCGAACACACACCCGAACACACACCCGACTACAACCCGAATACACACCCGAACACTCACACGAATACACACCCGAATACACACCCGAACACACACCCGAATACACACCCGAACACACACCCGAACACACACCCGAACACACACCCGAATACAACCCGAATACACACCCGAACACTCACCTGAATACACACCCGAATACACACCCGAACACACACCCGAATACACACCCGAAAACACACCCGAACACATACCCGAATATAACCCGAATACACACCCGAACACACACCCGAATACACACCAGAACACACCCGAATACTCACCCGAACACACACCCGAACACACACCCGACTACAACCCGAAAACACACCCGAATACTCACACGAATACACACCCGAATACACACCCGAACACACACCCGACTACAACCCGAAAACACACCCGAACACTCACACGAATACACACCCGAATACACACCCGAACACACACCCGAATACAACCCGAATACACACCCGAACACACACCCGAATACACACCTGAACACACCCGAACACACACCCGAACACACACCCGACTACAACCCGAATACACACCCGAACACTCACACGAATACACACCCGAATACACACCCGAACACACACCCGAATACACACCCGAACACACACCCGAATACACACCCGAACACACACCCGAATACAACCCGAATACACACCCGAACACTCACCCGAATACACACCCGAATACACACCCGAACACACACCCGAATACACACCCGAAAACACACCCGAACACACACCCGAATACAACCCGAATACACACCCGAACACACACCCGAACACACACCCGAATACACACCCGAACACACACCCGAACACACACCCGAACACACACCCGAACACACACCCGAACACACACCCGAATACAACCAGAATACACACCCGAACACACACCCGAATACACACCTGAACACACCCGAACACACACCCGAACACACACCCGACCACAACCCGAATACACACCCGAACACTCACACGAATACACACCCGAATACACACCCGAATACAAACCCGAAAACACACCCGAATACACACCCGAACACACACCCGAATGCAACCCGAATACACACCCGAATACACACCCGAACACACTCCCGAACACACACCCGAACACACCCGAATACTCACCCGAACACTCACCCGAACACACACCCGAACACACACCCGAATACAAACCGAACACACACCCGAACACACACCCGAATACAACCCGAACACACACCCGAACACACACCCGAATACAACCCGAATACACACCCGAACACACACCCGAACACACACCCGAATACAACCCGAATACACACCCGAATACACACCCGAATACACACCCGAACACACACCCGAATACACACCCGAACACACACCCGAACACACACCCGAATACAATCCGAATACACACCCGAACACATACCCGGATACTACCCGAATACAAACCCGAACACACACCCGAATACGCACCAGAACACACCCGAATACTCACCCGAACACACAACCGAACACACACCCGAATACAACCCGAATACACACCCGAACACACACCCGAATACAACCCGAATACACACCCGAACACACACCGGAACACACACCCGAACACACACCCGAACACACACCCGAACACACACCCGAATACAACCCGAATACACACCCTAACACACACCCGAACACACACCCGAATACACACCCGAACACACACCCGAACACACACCGAAACACACACCCGAACACACTCCCGAATACAACCCGAATACACACCCGAACACACACCCGAACACACACCCGAATACACACCCGAACACACACCCGAACACACACCCGAACACACACCCGAACACACACCCGAATACAACCCGAATACACACCCGAACACACACCCGAATACACACCTGAACACACCCGAACACACACCCGAACACACACCCGACTACAACCCGAATACACACCCGAACACTCACACGAATACACACCCGAATACACACCCGAACACACACCCGAATACACACCCGAACACACACCCGAACACACACCCGAACACACACCCGAACACACACCCGAATACAACCCGAATACACACCCGAACACTCACCTGAATACACACCCGAATACACACCCGAACACACACCCGAATACACACCCGAAAACACACCCGAACACATACCCGAATATAACCCGAATACACACCCGAACACACACCCGAATACACACCAGAACACACCCGAATACTCACCCGAACACACACCCGAACACACACCCGACTACAACCCGAAAACACACCCGAACACTAACACGAATACACACCCGAATACACACCCGAACACACACCCGACTACAACCCGAAAACACACCCGAACACTCACACGAATACACACCCGAATACACACCCGAACACACACCCGAATACAACCCGAATACACACCCGAACACACACCCGAATACACACCTGAACACACCCGAACACACACCCGAACACACACCCGACTACAACCCGAATACACACCCGAACACTCACACGAATACACACCCGAATACACACCCGAACACACACCCGAATACACACCCGAACACACACCCGAATACACACCCGAACCCACACCCGAATACAACCCGAATACACACCCGAACACTCACCCGAATACACACCCGAATACACACCCGAACACACACCCGAATACACACCCGAAAACACACCCGAACAAACACCCGAATACAACCCGAATACACACCCGAACACACACCCGAACACACACCCGAATACACACCCGAACACACACCCGAACACACACCCGAACACACACCCGAACACACACCCGAACACACACCCGAATACAACCCGAATACACACCCGAACACACACCCGAATACACACCTGAACACACCCGAACACACACCCGACTACAACCCGAATACACACCCGAACACTCACACGAATACACACCCGAAGACACACCCGAACACACACCCGAATACACACCCGAACACACACCCGAACACAAACCCGAACACACACCCGAACACACACCCGAATACAACCCGAATACACACCCGAACACTCACCCGAATACACACCCGAATACGCACCCGAACACACACCCGAATACACACCCGAAAACACACCCGAACACATACCCGAATATAACCCGAATACACACCCGAACACACACCCGAATACACACCAGAACACACCCGAATACTCACCCGAACACACACCCGAACACAGACCCGAATACACACCCGAAAACACACCCGAACACATACCCGAATATAACCCGAATACACACCCGAACACACACCCGAATACACACCTGAACACACCCGAACACACACCCGACTACAACCCGAATACACACCCGAACACACACCCGAATACAACCCGAATACACACCCGAATACACACCCGAATACACACCCGAACACACACCCGAATACAACCCAAATACACACCCGAACACTCACCCGACCACACACCCGAATACAACCCGAACACACACCCGAATACACACCCGAACACACACCCGAATACACACCTGAACACACCCGAACACACACCCGACTACAACCCGAATACACACCCGAACACACACCCGAATACAACCCGAATACACACCCGAATACACACCCGAATACACACCCGAACACACACCCGAATACAACCCGAATACACACCCGAATACACACCCGAACACACACCCGAACACACACCCGAATACAACCCGAATACACACCCGAACACTCACCCGAATACACACCCGAATACACACCCGAACACACACCCGAATACACACCCGAAAACACACCCGAACACATACCCGAATATAACCCGAATACACATCCGAATACACACCAGAACACACCCGAATACTCACCCGAACACACACCCGAACACACACCCGAACACACACCCGAATACAACCCGAATACACACCCGAACACACACCCGAACTCACACCCGAATACAACCCGAATACACACCCGAATACACACCCGAATACACACCCGAACACACACCCGAATACACACCCGAACACACACCCGAACACACACCCGAATACAATCCGAATACACACCCGAACACATACCCGGATACTACCCGAATACAAACCCGAACACACACCCGAATACGCACCAGAACACACCCGAATACTCACCCGAACACACAACCGAACACACACCCGAATACAACCCGAATACACACCCGAACACACACCCGAATACAACCCGAATACACACCCGAACACACACCGGAACACACACCCGAACACACACCCGAACACACACCCGAATACAACCCGAATACACACCCTAACACACACCCGAACACACACCCGAATACACACCCGAACACACACCCGAACACACACCGAAACACACACCCGAACACACACCCGAATACAACCCGAATACACACCCGAACACACACCCGAACACACACCCGAATACACACCCGAACACACACCCGAACACACACCCGAACACACACCCGAACACACACCCGAATACAACCCGAATACACACCCGAACACTCACACGAATACACACCCGAATACACACCCGAACACACACCCGAATACACACCCGAACACACACCCGAACACACACCCGAACACACACCCGAACACACACCCGAATACAACCCGAATACACACCCGAATACAACCCGAATACACACCCGAACACTCACCCGAATACACACCCGAATACACACCCGAATACAAACCCGAAAACACACCCGAATACACACCCGAACACACACCCGAATGCAACCCGAATACACACCCGAACACACACCCGAATACACACCCGAACACACACCCGAATACAACCCGAATACACACCCGAACACACACCCGAATACACACCCGAACACACACCCGAACACAAACCCGAACACACACCCGAATACAACCCGAATACACACCCGAACCCACACCCGAACACACACCCGAACACAAACCCGAATACAACCCGAATACACACCCGAACACACACCCGAACACACACCCGAATACAACCCAAATACACACCCGAACACACACCCGAATACACACCCGAACACACCCGAACACACACCCGACTACAACCCGAATATACACCCGAACACACACCCGAAAACACACCCGAACACACACCCGAACACACACCCGAATACAACCCGAATACGCACCCGAATACACACCCGAATACAAACCCGAAAACACACCCGAAAACACACACGAATACACACCCGAACACACACCCGAATGCAACCCGAATACACACCCGAATACACACCCGAACACACTCCCGAACACACACCCGAACACACCCGAATACTCACCCGAACACTCACCCGAACACACACCCGAACACACACCCGAATACAAACCGAACACACACCCGAACACACATCCGAATACAACCCGAACACACACCCGAACACACACCCGAATACAACCCGAATACACACCCGAACACACACCCGAACACACACCCGAATACAACCCGAATACACACCCGAATACACACCCGAATACACACCCGAACACACACCCGAACACACACCCGAATACACACCCGAACACACACCCGAACACACACCCGAATACAATCCGAATACACACCCGAACACATACCCGGATACTACCCGAATACACACCCGAACACACACCCGAATACGCACCAGAACACACCCGAATACTCACCCGAACACACAACCGAACACACAACCGAACACACACCCGAATACAACCCGAATACACACCCGAACACACACCAGAATACAACTCGAATACACACCCGAACACACACCGGAACACACACCCGAACACACACCCGAACACACACCCGAACACACACCCGAACACACACCGAAACACACACCCGAACACACACCCGAATACAACCCGAATACACACCCGAACACACACCCGAACACACACCCGAATACAACCCGAATACACACCCTAACACACACCCGAACACACACCCGAACACACACCCGAACACACACCGAAACACACACCCGAACACACACCCGAATACAACCCGAATACACACCCGAACACACACCCGAACACACACCCGAATACACACCCGAACACACACCCGAACACACACCCGAACACACACCCGAATACAACCCGAATACACACCCGAACACACACCCGAATACACACCTGAACACACCCGAACACACACCCGAACACACACCCGACTACAACCCGAATACACACCCGAACACTCACACGAATACACACCCGAATACACACCCGAACACACACCCGAATACACACCCGAACACACACCCGAACACACACCCGAACACACACCCGAATACAACCCGAATACACACCCGAACACTCACCTGAATACACACCCGAATACACACCCGAACACACACCCGAATACACACCCGAAAACACACCCGAACACATACCCGAATATAACCCGAATACACACCCGAACACACACCCGAATACACACCAGAACACACCCGAATACTCACCCGAACACACACCCGAACACACACCCGACTACAACCCGAAAACACACCCGAATACTCACACGAATACACACCCGAATACACACCCGAACACACACCCGACTACAACCCGAAAACACACCCGAACACTCACACGAATACACACCCGAATACACACCCGAACACACACCCGAATACAACCCGAATACACACCCGAACACACACCCGAATACACACCTGAACACACCCGAACACACACCCGAACACACACCCGACTACAACCCGAATACACACCCGAACACTCACACGAATACACACCCGAATACACACCCGAACACACACCCGAATACACACCCGAACACACACCCGAATACACACCCGAACACACACCCGAATACAACCCGAATACACACCCGAACACTCACCCGAATACACACCCGAATACACACCCGAACACACACCCGAATACACACCCGAAAACACACCCGAACACACACCCGAATACAACCCGAATACACACCCGAACACACACCCGAACACACACCCGAATACACACCCGAACACACACCCGAACACACACCCGAACACACACCCGAACACACACCCGAACACACACCCGAATACAACCCGAATACACACCCGAACACACACCCGAATACACACCTGAACACACCCGAACACACACCCGAACACACACCCGACCACAACCCGAATACACACCCGAACACTCACACGAATACACACCCGAATACACACCCGAATACAAACCCGAAAACACACCCGAATACACACCCGAACACACACCCGAATGCAACCCGAATACACACCCGAATACACACCCGAACACACTCCCGAACACACACCCGAACACACCCGAATACTCACCCGAACACTCACCCGAACACACACCCGAACACACACCCGAATACAAACCGAACACACACCCGAACACACACCCGAATACAACCCGAACACACACCCGAACACACACCCGAATACAACCCGAATACACACCCGAACACACACCCGAACACACACCCGAATACAACCCGAATACACACCCGAATACACACCCGAATACACACCCGAACACACACCCGAATACACACCCGAACACACACCCGAACACACACCCGAATACAATCCGAATACACACCCGAACACATACCCGGATACTACCCGAATACAAACCCGAACACACACCCGAATACGCACCAGAACACACCCGAATACTCACCCGAACACACAACCGAACACACACCCGAATACAACCCGAATACACACCCGAACACACACCCGAATACAACCCGAATACACACCCGAACACACACCGGAACACACACCCGAACACACACCCGAACACACACCCGAACACACACCCGAATACAACCCGAATACACACCCTAACACACACCCGAACACACACCCGAATACACACCCGAACACACACCCGAACACACACCGAAACACACACCCGAACACACACCCGAATACAACCCGAATACACACCCGAACACACACCCGAACACACACCCGAATACACACCCGAACACACACCCGAACACACACCCGAACACACACCCGAACACACACCCGAATACAACCCGAATACACACCCGAACACACACCCGAATACACACCTGAACACACCCGAACACACACCCGAACACACACCCGACTACAACCCGAATACACACCCGAACACTCACACGAATACACACCCGAATACACACCCGAACACACACCCGAATACACACCCGAACACACACCCGAACACACACCCGAACACACACCCGAACACACACCCGAATACAACCCGAATACACACCCGAACACTCACCTGAATACACACCCGAATACACACCCGAACACACACCCGAATACACACCCGAAAACACACCCGAACACATACCCGAATATAACCCGAATACACACCCGAACACACACCCGAATACACACCAGAACACACCCGAATACTCACCCGAACACACACCCGAACACACACCCGACTACAACCCGAAAACACACCCGAACACTAACACGAATACACACCCGAATACACACCCGAACACACACCCGACTACAACCCGAAAACACACCCGAACACTCACACGAATACACACCCGAATACACACCCGAACACACACCCGAATACAACCCGAATACACACCCGAACACACACCCGAATACACACCTGAACACACCCGAACACACACCCGAACACACACCCGACTACAACCCGAATACACACCCGAACACTCACACGAATACACACCCGAATACACACCCGAACACACACCCGAATACACACCCGAACACACACCCGAATACACACCCGAACACACACCCGAATACAACCCGAATACACACCCGAACACTCACCCGAATACACACCCGAATACACACCCGAACACACACCCGAATACACACCCGAAAACACACCCGAACAAACACCCGAATACAACCCGAATACACACCCGAACACACACCCGAACACACACCCGAATACACACCCGAACACACACCCGAACACACACCCGAACACACACCCGAACACACACCCGAACACACACCCGAATACAACCCGAATACACACCCGAACACACACCCGAATACACACCTGAACACACCCGAACACACACCCGACTACAACCCGAATACACACCCGAACACTCACACGAATACACACCCGAAGACACACCCGAACACACACCCGAATACACACCCGAACACACACCCGAACACAAACCCGAACACACACCCGAACACACACCCGAATACAACCCGAATACACACCCGAACACTCACCCGAATACACACCCGAATACGCACCCGAACACACACCCGAATACACACCCGAAAACACACCCGAACACATACCCGAATATAACCCGAATACACACCCGAACACACACCCGAATACACACCAGAACACACCCGAATACTCACCCGAACACACACCCGAACACAGACCCGAATACACACCCGAAAACACACCCGAACACATACCCGAATATAACCCGAATACACACCCGAACACACACCCGAATACACACCTGAACACACCCGAACACACACCCGACTACAACCCGAATACACACCCGAACACACACCCAAATACAACCCGAATACACACCCGAATACACACCCGAATACACACCCGAACACACACCCGAATACAACCCAAATACACACCCGAACACTCACCCGACCACACACCCGAATACAACCCGAACACACACCCGAATACACACCCGAACACACACCCGAATACACACCTGAACACACCCGAACACACACCCGACTACAACCCGAATACACACCCGAACACACACCCGAATACAACCCGAATACACACCCGAATACACACCCGAATACACACCCGAACACACACCCGAATACAACCCGAATACACACCCGAATACACACCCGAACACACACCCGAACACACACCCGAATACAACCCGAATACACACCCGAACACTCACCCGAATACACACCCGAACACACACCCGAATACACACCCGAAAACACACCCGAACACATACCCGAATATAACCCGAATACACATCCGAATACACACCAGAACACACCCGAATACTCACCCGAACACACACCCGAACACACACCCGAACACACACCCGAATACAACCCGAATACACACCCGAACACACACCCGAACACACACCCGAATACAACCCGAATACACACCCGAATACACACCCGAATACACACCCGAACACACACCCGAATACACACCCGAACACACACCCGAACACACACCCGAATACAATCCGAATACACACCCGAACACATACCCGGATACTACCCGAATACAAACCCGAACACACACCCGAATACGCACCAGAACACACCCGAATACTCACCCGAACACACAACCGAACACACACCCGAATACAACCCGAATACACACCCGAACACACACCCGAATACAACCCGAATACACACCCGAACACACACCGGAACACACACCCGAACACACACCCGAACACACACCCGAATACAACCCGAATACACACCCTAACACACACCCGAACACACACCCGAATACACACCCGAACACACACCCGAACACACACCGAAACACACACCCGAACACACACCCGAATACAACCCGAATACACACACGAACACACACCCGAACACACACCCGAATACACACCCGAACACACACCCGAACACACACCCGAACACACACCCGAACACACACCCGAATACAACCCGAATACACACCCGAACACTCACACGAATACACACCCGAATACACACCCGAACACTCACACGAATACACACCCGAACACACACCCGAACACACACCCGAACACACACCCGAACACACACCCGAATACAACCCGAATACACACCCGAACACTCACACGAATACACACCCGAATACACACCCGAACACTCACCTGAATACACACCCGAATACACACCCGAACACACACCCGAATACACACCCGAAAACACACCCGAACACATACCCGAATATAACCCGAATACACACCCGAACACACACCCGAATACACACCAGAACACACCCGAATACTCACCCGAACACACACCCGAACACACACCCGACTACAACCCGAAAACACACCCGAACACTCACACGAATACACACCCGAATACACACCCGAACACTCACACGAATACACACCCGAATACACACCCGAACACTCACACGAATACACACCCGAACACACACCCGAACACACACCCGAACACACACCCGAACACACACCCGAATACAACCCGAATACACACCCGAACACTCACACGAATACACACCCGAATACACACCCGAACACTCACCTGAATACACACCCGAATACACACCCGAACACACACCCGAATACACACCCGAAAACACACCCGAACACATACCCGAATATAACCCGAATACACACCCGAACACACACCCGAACACACACCCGAACACACACCCGAACACACACCCGAATACAACCCGAATACACACCCGAACACTCACACGAATACACACCCGAATACACACCCGAACACTCACCTGAATACACACCCGAATACACACCCGAACACACACCCGAATACACACCCGAAAACACACCCGAACACATACCCGAATATAACCCGAATACACACCCGAACACACACCCGAATACACACCAGAACACACCCGAATACTCACCCGAACACACACCCGAACACACACCCGACTACAACCCGAAAACACACCCGAACACTCACACGAATACACACCCGAATACACACCCGAACACACACCCGAACACACACCCGAATACACACCCGAACACACCCGAACACACACCCGAACACACACCCGAACACACACCCGAATACAACCCGAATACACACCCGAACACTCACACGAATACACACCCGAATACACACCCGAACACTCACCTGAATACACACCCGAATACACACCCGAACACACACCCGAATACACACCCGAAAACACACCCGAACACATACCCGAATATAACCCGAATACACACCCGAACACACACCCGAATACACACCAGAACACACCCGAATACTCACCCGAACACACACCCGAACACACACCCGACTACAACCCGAAAACACACCCGAACACTCACACGAATACACACCCGAATACACACCCGAACACACACCCGACTACAACCCGAAAACACACCCGAACACTCACACGAATACACACCCGAATACACACCCGAACACACACCCGAATACAACCCGAATACACACCCGAACACACACCCGAATACACACCTGAACACACCCGAACACACACCCGAACACACACCCGACTACAACCCGAATACACACCCGAACACTCACACGAATACACACCCGAATACACACCCGAACACACACCCGAATACACACCCGAACACACACCCGAATACACACCCCGAACACACACCCGAATACAACCCGAATACACACCCGAACACTCACCCGAATACACACCCGAATACACACCCGAACACACACCCGAATACACACCCGAAAACACACCCGAACACACACCCGAATACAACCCGAATACACACCCGAACACACACCCGAACACACACCCGAATACACACCCGAACACACACCCGAACACACACCCGAACACACACCCGAACACACACCCGAACACACACCCGAATACAACCCGAATACACACCCGAACACACACCCGAATACACACCTGAACACACCCGAACACACACCCGACTACAACCCGAATACACACCCGAACACTCACACGAATACACACCCGAAGACACACCCGAACACACACCCGAATACACACCCGAACACACACCCGAACACACACCCGAACACACACCCGAACACACACCCGAATACAACCCGAATACACACCCGAACACTCACCTGAATACACACCCGAATACACACCCGAACACACACCCGAATACACACCCGAAAACACACCCGAACACATACCCGAATATAACCCGAATACACACCCGAACACACACCCGAATACACACCAGAACACACCCGAATACTCACCCGAACACACACCCGAACACACACCCGACTACAACCCGAAAACACACCCGAACACTCACACGAATACACACCCGACTACAACCCGAATACACACCCGAACACTCACACGAATACACACCCGAATACACACCCGAACACACACCCGAATACACACCCGAACACACACCCGAACACACACCCGAACACACACCCGAACACACACCCGAATACAACCCGAATACACACCCGAACACTCACCTGAATACACACCCGAATACACACCCGAACACACACATGAATACACACCCGAAAACACACCCGAACACATATCCGAATATAACCCGAATACACACCCGAACACACACCCGAATACACAACAGAACACACCCGAATACTCACCCGAACACACACCCGAACACACACCCGACTACAACCCGAAAACACACCCGAACACTCACACGAATACACACCCGAATACACACCCGAACACACACCCGACTACAACCCGAAAACACACCCGAACACTCACACGAATACACACCCGAATACACACCCGAACACACACCCGAATACAACCCGAATACACACCCGAACACACACCCGAATACACACCTGAACACACCCGAACACACACCCGAACACACACCCGAACACACACCCGACTACAACCCGAATACACACCCGAACACTCACACGAATACACACCCGAATACACACCCGAACACACACCCGAATACACACCCGAACACACACCCGAATACACACCCCGAACACACACCCGAATACAACCCGAATACACACCCGAACACTCACCCGAATACACACCCGAATACACACCCGAACACACACCCGAATACACACCCGAAAACACACCCGAACACACACCCGAATACAACCCGAATACACACCCGAACACACACCCGAACACACACCCGAATACACACCCGAACACACACCCGAACACACACCCGAACACACACCCGAACACACACCCGAATACAACCCGAATACACACCCGAACACACACCCGAATACACACCTGAACACACCCGAACACACACCCGACTACAACCCGAATACACACCCGAACACTCACACGAATACACACCCGAAGACACACCCGAACACACACCCGAATACACACCCGAACACACACCCGAACACAAACCCGAACACACACCCGAACACACACCCGAATACAACCCGAATACACACCCGAACACTCACCCGAATACACACCCGAATACGCACCCGAACACACACCCGAATACACACCCGAAAACACACCCGAACACATACCCGAATATAACCCGAATACACACCCGAACACACACCCGAATACACACCAGAACACACCCGAATACTCACCCGAACACACACCCGAACACAGACCCGAATACACACCCGAAAACACACCCGAACACATACCCGAATATAACCCGAATACACACCCGAACACACACCCGAATACACACCTGAACACACCCGAACACACACCCGACTACAACCCGAATACACACCCGAACACACACCCGAATACAACCCGAATACACACCCGAATACACACCCGAATACACACCGAAACACACACCCGAACACACACCCGAATACAACCCGAATACACACCCGAACACACACCCGAACACACACCCGAATACACACCCGAACACACACCCGAACACACACCCGAACACACACCCGAACACACACCCGAATACAACCCGAATACACACCCGAACACTCACACGAATACACACCCGAATACACACCCGAACACACACCCGAATACACACCCGAACACACACCCGAACACACACCCGAACACACACCCGAACACACACCCGAATACAACCCGAATACACACCCGAACACTCACCTGAATACACACCCGAATACACACCCGAACACACACCCGAATACACACCCGAAAACACACCCGAACACATACCCGAATATAACCCGAATACACACCCGAACACACACCCGAATACACACCAGAACACACCCGAATACTCACCCGAACACACACCCGAACACACACCCGACTACAACCCGAAAACACACCCGAACACTCACACGAATACACACCCGAATACACACCCGAACACACACCCGACTACAACCCGAAAACACACCCGAACACTCACACGAATACACACCCGAATACACACCCGAACACACACCCGAATACAACCCGAATACACACCCGAACACACACCCGAATACACACCTGAACACACCCGAACACACACCCGAACACACACCCGACTACAACCCGAATACACACCCGAACACTCACACGAATACACACCCGAATACACACCCGAACACACACCCGAATACACACCCGAACACACACCCGAATACACACCCCGAACACACACCCGAATACAACCCGAATACACACCCGAACACTCACCCGAATACACACCCGAATACACACCCGAACACACACCCGAATACACACCCGAAAACACACCCGAACACACACCCGAATACAACCCGAATACACACCCGAACACACACCCGAACACACACCCGAATACACACCCGAACACACACCCGAACACACACCCGAACACACACCCGAACACACACCCGAACACACACCCGAATACAACCCGAATACACACCCGAACACACACCCGAATACACACCTGAACACACCCGAACACACACCCGACTACAACCCGAATACACACCCGAACACTCACACGAATACACACCCGAAGACACACCCGAACACACACCCGAATACACACCCGAACACACACCCGAACACACACCCGAACACACACCCGAACACACACCCGAATACAACCCGAATACACACCCGAACACTCACCTGAATACACACCCGAATACACACCCGAACACACACCCGAATACACACCCGAAAACACACCCGAACACATACCCGAATATAACCCGAATACACACCCGAACACACACCCGAATACACACCAGAACACACCCGAATACTCACCCGAACACACACCCGAACACACACCCGACTACAACCCGAAAACACACCCGAACACTCACACGAATACACACCCGACTACAACCCGAATACACACCCGAACACTCACACGAATACACACCCGAATACACACCCGAACACACACCCGAATACACACCCGAACACACACCCGAACACACACCCGAACACACACCCGAACACACACCCGAATACAACCCGAATACACACCCGAACACTCACCTGAATACACACCCGAATACACACCCGAACACACACCCGAATACACACCAGAACACACCCGAATACTCACCCGAACACACACCCGAACACACACCCGACTACAACCCGAAAACACACCCGAACACTCACACGAATACACACCCGAATACACACCCGAACACACACCCGACTACAACCCGAAAACACACCCGAACACTCACACGAATACACACCCGAATACACACCCGAACACACACCCGAATACAACCCGAATACACACCCGAACACACACCCGAATACACACCTGAACACACCCGAACACACACCCGAACACACACCCGACTACAACCCGAATACACACCCGAACACTCACACGAATACACACCCGAATACACACCCGAACACACACCCGAATACACACCCGAAAACACACCCGAACACACACCCGAATACAACCCGAATACACACCCGAACACACACCCGAACACACACCCGAATACACACCCGAACACACACCCGAACACACACCCGAACACACACCCGAACACACACCCGAATACAACCCGAATACACACCCGAACACACACCCGAATACACACCTGAACACACCCGAACACACACCCGACTACAACCCGAATACACACCCGAACACTCACACGAATACACACCCGAAGACACACCCGAACACACACCCGAATACACACCCGAACACACACCCGAACACAAACCCGAACACACACCCGAACACACACCCGAATACAACCCGAATACACACCCGAACACTCACCCGAATACACACCCGAATACGCACCCGAACACACACCCGAATACACACCCGAAAACACACCCGAACACATACCCGAATATAACCCGAATACACACCCGAACACACACCCGAATACACACCAGAACACACCCGAATACTCACCCGAACACACACCCGAACACAGACCCGAATACACACCCGAAAACACACCCGAACACATACCCGAATATAACCCGAATACACACCCGAACACACACCCGAATACACACCTGAACACACCCGAACACACACCCGACTACAACCCGAATACACACCCGAACACACACCCGAATACAACCCGAATACACACCCGAATACACACCCGAATACACACCCGAACACACACCCGAATACAACCCAAATACACACCCGAACACTCACCCGACCACACACCCGAATACAACCCGAACACACACCCGAATACACACCCGAACACACACCCGAATACACACCTGAACACACCCGAACACACACCCGACTACAACCCGAATACACACCCGAACACACACCCGAATACAACCCGAATACACACCCGAATACACACCCGAATACACACCCGAACACACACCCGAATACAACCCGAATACACACCCGAATACACACCCGAACACACACCCGAACACACACCCGAATACAACCCGAATACACACCCGAACACTCACCCGAATACACACCCGAATACACACCCGAAAACACACCCGAATACACACCCGAAAACATACCCGAACACATACCCGAACACACACCCGATTACAACCCGAATACACACCCGAACACACACCCGAATACACACCCGAACACACCCGAACACACACCCGACTACAACCCGAATACACACCCGAACACACACCCGAATACACACCCGAACACATCCGAACACACACCCGACTACAACCCGAATACACACCCGAACACACTCCCGAACACACACCCGAATACACCCCCGAACACACACCCGAATACAACCCGAATACACACCCGAAAACTCACCCGAATACACACCCGAATACACACCCGAACACACCCGAACACATACCCGACTACAACCCGAATACACACCCGAACACACACTCGAATACACACCCGAACACACCCGAACACACACCCGACTACAACCCGAATACACACCCGAACACACTCCCGAATACAACCCGAATACACACCCGAACACACTCCCGAATACACACCCGAAAACACACCCGAACACATACCCGAATACAACCCGAATACACACCCGAACACACACCCGAATACACACCAGAACACACCCGAATACTCACCCGAACACACAACCGAACACGCACCCGAACACACACCCGAACACACACCCGAATACAACCCGAATACACACCCGAACACACACCGGAACACACACCCGAACACACACCCGAATACAACCCGAATACACACCCGAAAACTCACCCGAATACACACCCGAACACACACCCGAATACACACCCGAACACACACCCGAACACACACCCGAACACACACCCGAACACACACCCGAATACAACCCGAATACACACCCGAACACTCACCCGAATACACACCCGAATACACACCCGAACACACACCCGAATACACACCCGAAAACACACCCGAACACATACCCGAATATAACCCGAATACACACCCGAACACACACCCGAATACACACCAGAACACACCCGAATACTCACCCGAACACACACCCGAACACACACCCGAATACAACCCAAATACACACCCGAACACACACCCGAATACACACCCGAACACACACCCGACTACAACCCGAATACACACCCGAACACACTCCCGAACACACACCCGAATACACCCCCGAACACACACCCGAATACAACCCGAATACACACCCGAACACTCACCCGAATACACACCCGAATACACACCCGAATACAAACCCGAAAACACACCCGAATACACACCCGAACACACACCCGAATACACACCCCGAACACACACCCGAATACAACCCGAATACACACCCGAACACTCACCCGAATACACACCCGAATACACACCCGAACACACACCCGAATACACACCCGAAAACACACCCGAACACACACCCGAATACAACCCGAATACACACCCGAACACACACCCGAACACACACCCGAATACACACCCGAACACACACCCGAACACACACCCGAACACACACCCGAACACACACCCGAACACACACCCGAATACAACCCGAATACACACCCGAACACACACCCGAATACACACCTGAACACACCCGAACACACACCCGACTACAACCCGAATACACACCCGAACACTCACACGAATACACACCCGAAGACACACCCGAACACACACCCGAATACACACCCGAACACACACCCGAACACACACCCGAACACACACCCGAACACACACCCGAATACAACCCGAATACACACCCGAACACTCACCTGAATACACACCCGAATACACACCCGAACACACACCCGAATACACACCCGAAAACACACCCGAACACATACCCGAATATAACCCGAATACACACCCGAACACACACCCGAATACACACCAGAACACACCCGAATACTCACCCGAACACACACCCGAACACACACCCGACTACAACCCGAAAACACACCCGAACACTCACACGAATACACACCCGACTACAACCCGAATACACACCCGAACACTCACACGAATACACACCCGAATACACACCCGAACACACACCCGAATACACACCCGAACACACACCCGAACACACACCCGAACACACACCCGAACACACACCCGAATACAACCCGAATACACACCCGAACACTCACCTGAATACACACCCGAATACACACCCGAACACACACCCGAATACACACCAGAACACACCCGAATACTCACCCGAACACACACCCGAACACACACCCGACTACAACCCGAAAACACACCCGAACACTCACACGAATACACACCCGAATACACACCCGAACACACACCCGACTACAACCCGAAAACACACCCGAACACTCACACGAATACACACCCGAATACACACCCGAACACACACCCGAATACAACCCGAATACACACCCGAACACACACCCGAATACACACCTGAACACACCCGAACACACACCCGAACACACACCCGACTACAACCCGAATACACACCCGAACACTCACACGAATACACACCCGAATACACACCCGAACACACACCCGAATACACACCCGAACACACACCCGAATACACACCCCGAACACACACCCGAATACAACCCGAATACACACCCGAACACTCACCCGAATACACACCCGAATACACACCCGAACACACACCCGAATACACACCCGAAAACACACCCGAACACACACCCGAATACAACCCGAATACACACCCGAACACACACCCGAACACACACCCGAATACACACCCGAACACACACCCGAACACACACCCGAACACACACCCGAACACACACCCGAATACAACCCGAATACACACCCGAACACACACCCGAATACACACCTGAACACACCCGAACACACACCCGACTACAACCCGAATACACACCCGAACACTCACACGAATACACACCCGAAGACACACCCGAACACACACCCGAATACACACCCGAACACACACCCGAACACAAACCCGAACACACACCCGAACACACACCCGAATACAACCCGAATACACACCCGAACACTCACCCGAATACACACCCGAATACGCACCCGAACACACACCCGAATACACACCCGAAAACACACCCGAACACATACCCGAATATAACCCGAATACACACCCGAACACACACCCGAATACACACCAGAACACACCCGAATACTCACCCGAACACACACCCGAACACAGACCCGAATACACACCCGAAAACACACCCGAACACATACCCGAATATAACCCGAATACACACCCGAACACACACCCGAATACACACCTGAACACACCCGAACACACACCCGACTACAACCCGAATACACACCCGAACACACACCCGAATACAACCCGAATACACACCCGAATACACACCCGAATACACACCCGAACACACACCCGAATACAACCCAAATACACACCCGAACACTCACCCGACCACACACCCGAATACAACCCGAACACACACCCGAATACACACCCGAACACACACCCGAATACACACCTGAACACACCCGAACACACACCCGACTACAACCCGAATACACACCCGAACACACACCCGAATACAACCCGAATACACACCCGAATACACACCCGAATACACACCCGAACACACACCCGAATACAACCCGAATACACACCCGAATACACACCCGAACACACACCCGAACACACACCCGAATACAACCCGAATACACACCCGAACACTCACCCGAATACACACCCGAATACACACCCGAAAACACACCCGAATACACACCCGAAAACATACCCGAACACATACCCGAACACACACCCGATTACAACCCGAATACACACCCGAACACACACCCGAATACACACCCGAACACACCCGAACACACACCCGACTACAACCCGAATACACACCCGAACACACACCCGAATACACACCCGAACACATCCGAACACACACCCGACTACAACCCGAATACACACCCGAACACACTCCCGAACACACACCCGAATACACCCCCGAACACACACCCGAATACAACCCGAATACACACCCGAAAACTCACCCGAATACACACCCGAATACACACCCGAACACACCCGAACACATACCCGACTACAACCCGAATACACACCCGAACACACACTCGAATACACACCCGAACACACCCGAACACACACCCGACTACAACCCGAATACACACCCGAACACACTCCCGAATACAACCCGAATACACACCCGAACACACTCCCGAATACACACCCGAAAACACACCCGAACACATACCCGAATACAACCCGAATACACACCCGAACACACACCCGAATACACACCAGAACACACCCGAATACTCACCCGAACACACAACCGAACACGCACCCGAACACACACCCGAACACACACCCGAATACAACCCGAATACACACCCGAACACACACCGGAACACACACCCGAACACACACCCGAATACAACCCGAATACACACCCGAAAACTCACCCGAATACACACCCGAACACACACCCGAATACACACCCGAACACACACCCGAACACACACCCGAACACACACCCGAACACACACCCGAATACAACCCGAATACACACCCGAACACTCACCCGAATACACACCCGAATACACACCCGAACACACACCCGAATACACACCCGAAAACACACCCGAACACATACCCGAATATAACCCGAATACACACCCGAACACACACCCGAATACACACCAGAACACACCCGAATACTCACCCGAACACACACCCGAACACACACCCGAATACAACCCAAATACACACCCGAACACACACCCGAATACACACCCGAACACACACCCGACTACAACCCGAATACACACCCGAACACACTCCCGAACACACACCCGAATACACCCCCGAACACACACCCGAATACAACCCGAATACACACCCGAACACTCACCCGAATACACACCCGAATACACACCCGAATACAAACCCGAAAACACACCCGAATACACACCCGAACACACACCCGAATACAAACCCGAAAACACACCCGAATACACACCCGAACACACACCCGAATGCAACCCGAATACACACCCGAATACAACCCGAATACACACCCGAACACACACCCGAATACACACCCGAACACACACCCGAACACACACCCGAATACAACCCGAATACACACCCGAACCCACACCCGAACACACACCCGAACACACCCCCGAATACAACCCGAATACACACCCGAACACACACCCGAATACAACCCAAATACACACCCGAACACACACCCGAATACACACCCGAACACACCCGAACACACACCCGAACACACACCCGAACACACACCCGAATACACACCCGAACACACACCCGAATACACACCCGAACACATACCCGAATACAACCCGAATACACACCCGAACACACACCCGAATACGCACCAGAACACACCCGAATACTCACCCGAACACACAACCGAACACACACCCGAACACACACCCGAATACAACCCGAATACACACCCGAACACACACCCGAATACAACCTGAATACACACCCGAACACACACCGGAACACACACCCGAACACACACCCGAACACACACCCGAACACCAACCCGAATACAACCCGAATACACACCCGAACACACACCCGAACACACCCGAATACACACCCGAACACACACCCGAACACACACCGAAACACACACCCGAACACACACCCGAATACAACCCGAATACACACCCGAACACACACCAGAACACACACCCGAATACACACCCGAACACACACCCGAACACACACCCGAACACACACCCGAATACAACCCGTATACACACCCGAACACACACCCGAATACACACCTGAACACACCCGAACACACACCCGAACACACACCCGACTACAACCCGAATACACACCCGAACACTCACCCGAATACACACCCGAATACACACCCGAACACACACCCGAATACACACCAGAACACACACCCGAACACACACCCGAACACACACCCGAACACACACCCGAATACAACCCGAATACACACCCGAACACTCACCCGAATACACACCCGAATACACACCCGAACACACACCCGAATACACACCCGAAAACACACCCGAACACATACCCGAATACAACCCGAATACACACCCGAACACACACCCGAATACACACCAGAACACACCCGAATACTCACCCGAACACACAACCGAACACACACCCGAACACACACCCGAACACACACCCGAATACAACCCGAATACCCACCCGAACACACACCCAAATACAACCCGAATACACACCCGAACACACACCGGAACACACACCCGAACACACACCCGAATACAACCCGAATACACACCCGAACACACACCCGAACACACACCCGAATACACACCCGAACACAAACCCGAACACACACCCGAACACACACCCGAATACAACCCGAATACACACCCGAACACACACCCGAACACACACCCGATTACAACCCGAATACACACCCGAACACACACCCGAATACACACCCGAACACACACCCGACTACAACCCGAATACACACCCGAACACACTCCCGAACACACACCCGAATACACCCCCGAACACACACCCGAATACAACCCGAATACGCACCCGAACACTCACCCGAATACACACCCGAATACACACCCGAATACAAACCCGAAAACACACCCGAATACCCACCCGAACACACACCCGAATGCAACCCGAATACACACCCGAACACACACCCGAATACACACCCGAATACACACCCGAACACACACCCGAACACACACCCGAACACACACCCGAATACAACCCGAATACACACCCGAACACACACCCGAATACACACCCGAACACACCCGAACACACACCCGACTACAACCCGAATATACACCCGAACACACACCCGAATACAACCCAAATACACACCCGAACACACACCCGAATACACACCAGAACACACCCGAAAACTCACCCGAACACACACCCGAACACACACCCGACTACAACCCGAAAACACACCCGAACACTCACACGAATACACACACGAATACACTCCCGAACACACACCCGAATACAACCCGAATACACACCCGAACACACACCCGAATACACACCTGAACACACCCGAACACACACCCGAACACACACCCGACTACAACCCGAATACACACCCGAACACTCACACGAATACACACCCGAATACACACCCGAACACACACCCGAATACACACCCGAACACACACTCGAACACACACCCGAACACACACCCGAATACAACCCGAATACACACCCGAACACTCACCCGAATACACACCCGAATACACACCCGAACACACACCCGAATACACACCCGAAAACACACCCGAACACACACCCGAATACAACCCGAATACACACCCGAACACACACCCGAACACACACCTGAATACACACCCGAACACACACCCGAACACACACCCGAACACACACCCGAACACACACCCGAACACACACCCGAACACACACCCGAATACAACCCGAATACACGCCCGAACACACACCCGAATACCCACCTGAACACACCCGAACACACACCCGAACACACACCCGACTACAACCCGAATACACACCCGAACACTCACCCGAATACACACCCGAATACACACCCGAACACACACCAGAATACACACCAGAACACACACCCGAACACACACCCGAACACACACCCGAACACACACCCGAATACAACCCGAATACACACCCGAACACTCACCCGAATACACACCCGAATACACACCCGAACACACACCCGAATACACACCCGAAAACACACCCGAACACATACCCGAATACAACCCGAATACACACCCGAACACACACCCGAATACACACCAGAACACACCCGAATACTCACCCGAACACACAACCGAACACACACCCGAACACACACCCGAACACACACCCGAATACAACCCGAATACCCACCCGAACACACACCCAAATACAACCCGAATACACACCCGAACACACACCGGAACACACACCCGAACACACACCCGAACACACACCCGAATACAACCCGAATACACACCCGAACACACACCCGAACACACACCCGAATACACACCCGAACACAAACCCGAACACACACCCGAACACACACCCGAATACAACCCGAATACACACCCGAACACACACCCGAACACACACCCGATTACAACCCGAATACACACCCGAACACACACCCGAATACACACCCGAACACACACCCGACTACAACCCGAATACACACCCGAACACACTCCCGAACACACACCCGAATACACTCCCGAACACACACCCGAATACAACCCGAATACGCACCCGAACACTCACCCGAATACACACCCGAATACACACCCGAATACAAACCCGAAAACACACCCGAATACACACCCGAACACACACCCGAATGCAACCCGAATACACACCCGAACACACACCCGAATACACACCCGAATACACACCCGAACACACACCCGAACACACACCCGAACACACACCCGAATACAACCCGAATACACACCCGAACACACACCCGAATACACACCCGAACACACCCGAACACACACCCGACTACAACCCGATTATACACCCGAACACACACCCGAATACAACCCAAATACACACCCGAACACACACCCGAATACACACCAGAACACACCCGAAAACTCACCCGAACACACACCCGAACACACACCCGACTACAACCCGAAAACACACCCGAACACTCACACGAATACACACACGAATACACTCCCGAACACACACCCGAATACAACCCGAATACACACCCGAACACACACCCGAATACACACCTGAACACACCCGAACACACACCCGAACACACACCCGACTACAACCCGAATACACACCCGAACACTCACACGAATACACACCCGAATACACACCCGAACACACACCCGAATACACACCCGAACACACACCCGAACACACACCCGAACACACACCCGAATACAACCCGAATACACACCCGAACACTCACCCGAATACACACCCGAATACACACCCGAACACACACCCGAATACACACCCGAAAACACACCCGAACACACACCCGAATACAACCCGAATACACACCCGAACACACACCCGAACACACACCTGAATACACACCCGAACACACACCCGAACACACACCCGAACACACACCCGAACACACACCCGAACACACACCCGAACACACACCCGACTACAACCCGAATACACGCCCGAACACACACCCGAATACACACCTGAACACACCCGAACACACACCCGACTACAACCCGAATACACACCCGAACACTCACACGAATACACACCCGAATACACACCCGAACACACACCCGAATACACACCCGAACACACACCCGAACACACACCTGAACACACACCCGAACACACACCCGAATACAACCCGAATACACACCCGAACACTCACCCGAATACACACCCGAACACACCCGAACACACACCCGAATACACACCCTAACACACCCGAACACATACCCGAATATAACCCGAATACACACCCGAACACACACCCGAATACACACCAGAACACACCCGAATACTCACCCGAACACACACCCGAACACACACCCGACTACAACCCGAAAACACACCCGAACACTCACACGAATACACACCCGAATACACACCCGAACACACACCCGAATACACACCCGAACACACAACCGAACACACACCCGAACACACACCCGAATACAACCCGAATACACACCCGAACACTCACCCGAATACACACCCGAATACACACCCGAATACAGACCCGAATACACACCCGAAAACACACCCGAACACATACCCGAATATAACCCGAATACACACCCGAACACACACCCGAATACACACCTGAACACACCCGAACACACACCCGACTACAACCCGAATACACACCCGAACACACACCCGAATACAACCCGAATACACACCCGAATACACACCCGAATACACACCCGAACACACACCCGAATACAACCCAAATACACACCCGAACACTCACCCGAACACACACCCGAATACAACCCGAACACACACCCGAATACACACCCGAACACACACCCGAATACACACCCGAACACACACCCGAACACACACCCGAATACAACCCGAATACACACCCGAACACTCACCCGAATACACACCCGAATACACACCCGAACACACACCCGAATACACAACCGAAAACACACCCGAACACATACCCGAATATAACCCGAATACACACCCGAACACACACCCGAATACACACCAGAACACACCCGAATACTCACCCGAACACACACCCGAACACACACCCGAACACACACCCGAATACAACCCGAATACACACCCGAACACACACCCGAATACAACCCGAATACACACCCGAACACACACCGGCACACACACCCGAACACACACCCGAACACACACCCGAATACAACCCGAATACACACCCGAACACACACCCGAACACACACCCGAATACACACCAGAACACACACCCGAACACACACCCGAACACACACCCGAACACACACCCGATTACAACCCGAATACACACCCGAACACACACCCGAATACACACCCGAACACACCCGAACACACACCCGACTACAACCCGAATACACACCCGAACACACACCCGAATACACACCCGAACACACCCGAACACACACCCGACTACAACCCGAATACACACCCGAACACACTCCCGAACACACACCCGAATACACCCCCGAACACACACCCGAATACAACCCGAATACACACCCGAAAACTCACCTGAATACACACCCGAATACACACCCGAACACACACCCGAATACACACCCGAACACACCCGAACACATACCCGACTACAACCCGAATACACACCCGAACACACACCCGAATACACACCCGAACACACCCGAACACACACCCGACTACAACCCGAATACACACCCGAACACACTCCCGAATACAACCCGAATACACACCCGAACACACTCCCGAATACACACCCGAAAACACACCCGAACACACAACCGAACACGCACCCGAACACACACCCGAACACACACCCGAACACACACCCGAATACAACCCGAATACACACCCGAACACACACCGGAACACACACCCGAACACACACCCGAACACACACCCGAATACAACCCGAATACACACCCGACCACACACCCGAACACACACCCGAATACACACCCGAACACACACCCGAACACACACCCGAACACCCATCCGAACACACACCCGAACACACCCGAACACAAACCCCACTACAACCCGAATACACACCCGAACACACTCCCGAATACAACCCGAATACACACCCGAACACACTCCCGAATACACACCCGAAAACACACCCGAACACACAACCGAACACGCACCCGAACACACACCCGAACACACACCCGAATACAACCCGAATACACACCCGAACACACACCGGAACACACACCCGAACACACACCCGAATACAACCCGAATACACACCCGACCACACACCCGAACACACACCCGAATACACACCCGAACACACACCCGAACACACACCCGAACACACACCCGAACACACACCCGAATACAACCCGAATACACACCCGAACACACACCCGAACACACACCCGATTACAACCCGAATACACACCCGAATACACACCCGAACACACACCCGAATACACACCCGAACACACTCGAACACACACCCGACTACAACCCGAATACACACCCGAACACACACCCGAATACACACCCGAACACACCCGAACACACACCCGACTACAACCCGAATACACACCCGAACACACTCCCGAACACACACCCGAATACACCCCCGAACACACACCCGAATACAACCCGAATACACACCCGAACACTCACCCGAATGCAACCCGAATACACACCCGAACACACACCCGAATACACACCCGAACACACACCCGAATACAACCCGAATACACACCCGACCACACACCCGAATACAAACCCGAAAACACACCCGAATACACACCCGACCACACACCCGAACACACACCCGAATACAACCCGAATACACACCCGAACCCACACCCGAACACACACCCGAACACACCCCCGAATACAACCCGAATACACACCCGAACACACACCCGAACACACACCCGAATATACACCCGAATACACACCCGAACACTCACCCGAATACACACCCGAATACACACCCGAATACAAACCCGAAAACACACCCGAATACACACCCGAACACACACCCGAATACAAACCCGAAAACACACCCGAATACACACCCGAACACACACCCGAATGCAACCCGAATACACAACCGAACACACACCCGAATACACACCCGAACACACACCCGAATACAACCCGAATACACACCCGAACACACACCCGAATACACACCCGAACACACACCCGAACACACACCCGAATACAACCCGAATACACACCCGAACCCACACCCGAACACACACCCGAACACACCCCCGAATACAACCCGAATACACACCCGAACACACACCCGAACACACACCCGAATACAACCCAAATACACACCCGAACACACCCGAACACACACCCGAACACACACCCGAATACACACCCGAACACATACCCGAATACAACCCGAATACACACCCGAACACACACCCGAATACGCACCAGAACACACCCGAATACTCACCCGAACACACAACCGAACACACACCCGAACACACACCCGAATACAACCCGAATACACACCCGAACACACACCCGAATACAACCTGAATACACACCCGAACACACACCGGAACACACACCCGAACACACACCCGAACACACACCCGAACACCAACCCGAATACAACCCGAATACACACCCGAACACACACCCGAACACACCCGAATACACACCCGAACACACACCCGAACACACACCGAAACACACACCCGAACACACACCCGAATACAACCCGAATACACACCCGAACACACACCCGAACACACACCCGAATACACACCCGAACACACACCCGAACACACACCAGAACACACACCCGAATACAACCCGTATACACACCCGAACACACACCCGAATACACACCTGAACACACCCGAACACACACCCGAACACACACCCGACTACAACCCGAATACACACCCGAACACTCACCCGAATACACACCCGAATACACACCCGAACACACACCCGAATACACACCAGAACACACACCCGAACACACACCCGAACACACACCCGAACACACACCCGAATACAACCCGAATACACACCCGAACACTCACCCGAATACACACCCGAATACACACCCGAACACACACCCGAATACACACCCGAAAACACACCCGAACACATACCCGAATACAACCCGAATACACACCCGAACACACACCCGAATACACACCAGAACACACCCGAATACTCACCCGAACACACAACCGAACACACACCCGAACACACACCCGAACACACACCCGAATACAACCCGAATACCCACCCGAACACACACCCAAATACAACCCGAATACACACCCGAACACACACCGGAACACACACCCGAACACACACCCGAACACACACCCGAATACAACCCGAATACACACCCGAACACACACCCGAACACACACCCGAATACACACCCGAACACAAACCCGAACACACCCCCGAACACACACCCGAATACAACCCGAATACACACCCGAACACACACCCGAACACACACCCGATTACAACCCGAATACACACCCGAACACACACCCGAATACACACCCGAACACACACCCGACTACAACCCGAATACAAACCCGAACACACTCCCGAACACACACCCGAATACACCCCCGAACACACACCCGAATACAACCCGAATACACACCCGAACACTCACCCGAATACACACCCGAATACACACCCGAATACAAACCCGAAAACACACCCGAATACACACCCGAACACACACCCGAATGCAACCCGAATACACACCCGAACACACACCCGAATACACACCCGAACACACACCCGAATACAACCCGAATACACACCCGAACACACACCCGAATACACACCCGAACACACACCCGAACACACACCCGAACACACACCCGAATACAACCCGAATACACACCCGAACACACACCCGAATACACACCCGAACACACCCGAACACACACCCGACTACAACCCGAATATACACCCGAACACACACCCGAATACAACCCAAATACACACCCGAACACACACCCGAATACACACCCGAACACACCCGAACACACACCCGACTACAACCCGAATACACACCCGAATACACACCCGAACACACTCCCGAACACACACCCGAACACACCCGAATACTCACCCGAACACTCACCCGAACACACACCCGAATACAAACCGAACACACACCCGAACACACACCCGAATACAACCCGAATACACACCCGAACACACACCCGAACACACACCCGAATACAACCCGAATACACACCCGAATACACACCCGAATACACACCCGAACACACACCCGAATACAACCCGAATACACACCCGAATACAAATCCGAACACACACCCGAATACAACCAGAACACACACCCGAACACACACCCGAATACAACCCGAATACACACCCGAACACACACCCGGACACACACCCGAACACACACCCGAACACACACCCGAATACAACCCGAACACACACCCGAATACAACCCGAATACACACCCGAACACTCACCCGAATACACACCCGAATACACACCCGAACACACACCCGAATACACACCCGAACACACTCCCGAATACACACCCGAACACACCCGAATACTCACCCGAACACACAACCGAACACACACCCGAACACACACCCGAACACACACCCGAATACAATCCGAATACACACCCGAACACACACCCGAATACAACCCGAATACACACCCGTACACACACCGGAACACACACCCGAACACACACCCGAACACACACCCGAATACAACCCGAATACACACCCGAACACACACCCGAACACACACCCGAATACACACCCGAACACACACCCGAACACACACCCGAATACACACCCGAACACACACCCGAACACACACCCGAACACACACCCGAATACAACCCGAATACACACCCGAACACATACCCGAATATAACCCGAATACACACCCGAACACACACCCGAATACACACCAGAACACACCCGAAAACTCACCCGAACACACACCCGAACACACACCCGACTACAACCCGAAAACACACCCGAACACTCACACGAATACACACCCGAATACACTCCCGAACACACACCCGAATACAACCCGAATACACACCCGAACACACACCCGAATACACACCTGAACACACCCGAACACACACCCGAACACACACCCGACTACAACCCGAATACACACCCGAACACTCACACGAATACACACCCGAATACCCACCCGAACACACACCCGAATACACACCCGAACACACACCCGAACACACACCCGAACACACACCCGAATACAACCCGAATACACACCCGAACACTCACCCGAATACACACCCGAATACACACCCGAACACACACCCGAATACACACCCGAAAACACACCCGAACACACACCCGAATACAACCCGAATACACACCCGAACACACACCCGAACACACACCCGAATACACACCCGAACACACACCCGAACACACACCCGAACACACACCCGAACACACACCCGAACACACACCCGAACACACACCCGAATACAACCCGAATACACACCCGAACACACACCCGAATACACACCTGAACACACCCGAACACACACCCGAACACACACCCGACTACAACCCGAATACACACCCGAACACTCACACGAAGACACACCCGAATACACACCCGAACACACACCCGAATACACACCCGAACACACACCCGAACACACACCCGAACACACACCCGAACACACACCCGAATACAACCCGAATACACACCCGAACACTCACCCGAATACACACCCGAATACACACCCGAACACACACCCGAATACACACCCTAACACACCCGAACACATACCCGAATATAACCCGAATACACACCCGAACACACACCCGAATACACACCAGAACACACCCGAATACTCACCCGAACACACACCCGAACACACACCCGACTACAACCCGAAAACATACCCGAACACTCACACGAATACACACCCGAATACACACCCGAACACACACCCGAATACACACCCGAACACACAACCGAACACACACCCGAACACACACCCGAATACAACCCGAATACACACCCGAACACTCACCCGAATACACACCCGAATACACACCCGAACACAGACCCGAATACACACCCGAAAACACACCCGAACACATACCCGAATATAACCCGAATACACACCCGAACACACACCCGAATACACACCTGAACACACCCGAACACACACCCGACTACAACCCGAATACACACCCGAACACACACCCGAATACAACCCGAATACACACCCGAATACACACCCGAATACACACCCGAACACACACCCGAATACAACCCAAATACACACCCGAACACTCACCCGAACACACACCCGAACACACACCCGAACACACACCCGAATACAACCCGAATATATATCCGAATACACACCCGAATACAAACCCGAAAACACACCCGAATACACACCCGAACACACACCCGAATGCAAACCGAATACACACCCGAATACACACCCGAACACACTCCCGAACACACACCCGAACACACCCGAATACTCACCCGAACACTCACCCGAACACACACCCGAACACACACCCGAATACAAACCGAACACACACCCGAACACACACCCGAATACAACCCGAACACACACCCGAACACACACCCGAATACAACCCGAATACACACCCGAACACACACCCGAACACACACCCGAATACAACCCGAATACACACCCGAATACACACCCGAATACACACCCGAACACACACCCGAATACACACCCGAACACACACCCGAACACACACCCGAATACAACCCGAATACACACCCGAACACACACCCGAATACAACCCGAATACACACCCGAACACACACCCGAACACACACCCGAATACAACCCGAATACACACCCGAACACACACCCGAACACACACCCGAATACAACCCGAATACACACCCGTACACACACCCGAACACACACCCGAATACACACCCGAACACACACCCGACTACAACCCGAATACACACCCGAATACACCCCCGAACACACACCCGAATACAACCCGAATACACACCCGAACACTCACCCGAATACACACCCGAATACACACCCGAATACAAACCCGAAAACACACCCGAATACACACCCGAACACACACCCGAATGCAACCCGAATACACACCCGAACACACACCCGAATACACACCCGAACACACACCCGAATACAACCCGAATACACACCCGAACACACACCCGAATACACACCCGAACACACACCCGAACACAAACCCGAACACACACCCGAATACAACCCGAATACACACCAGAACCCACACCCGAACACACACCCGAACACAAACCCGAATACAACCCGAATACACACCCGAACACACACCCGAACACACACCCGAATACAACACAAATACACACCCGAACACACACCCGAATACACACCCGAACACACCCGAACACACACCCGACTACAACCCGAATATACACCCGAACACACACCCGAAAACACACCCGAACACACACCCGAACACACACCCGAATACAACCCGAATACACACCCGAATACACACCCGAATACAAACCCGAAAACACACCCGAAAACACCCGAATACACACCCGAACACACACCCGAATGCAACCCGAATACACACCCGAATACACACCCGAACACACTCCCGAACACACACCCGAACACACCCGAATACTCACCCGAACACTCACCCGAACACACACCCGAACACACACCCGAATACAAACCGAACACACACCCGAACACACACCCGAATACAACCCGAACACACACCCGAACACACACCCGAATACAACCCGAATACACACCCGAACACACACCCGAACACACACCCGAATACAACCCGAATACACACCCGAATACACACCCGAATACACACCCGAACACACACCCGAATACACACCCGAACACACACCCGAACACACACCCGAATACAATCCGAATACACACCCGAACACATACCCGGATACTACCCGAATACACACCCGAACACACACCCGAATACGCACCAGAACACACCCGAATACTCACCCGAACACACAACCGAACACACAACCGAACACACACCCGAATACAACCCGAATACACACCCGAACACACACCCGAATACAACTCGAATACACACCCGAACACACACCGGAACACACACCCGAACACACACCCGAACACACACCCGAATACAACCCGAATACACACCCTAACACACACCCGAACACACACCCGAATACACACCCGAACACACACCCGAACACACACCGAAACACACACCCGAACACACACCCGAATACAACCCGAATACACACCCGAACACACACCCGAACACACACCCGAATACACACCCGAACACACACCCGAACACACACCCGAACACACACCCGAACACACACCCGAATACAACCCGAATACACACCCGAACACACACCCGAATACACACCTGAACACACCCGAACACACACCCGAACACACACCCGACTACAACCCGAATACACACCCGAACACTCACACGAATACACACCCGAATACACACCCGAACACACACCCGAATACACACCCGAACACACACCCGAACACACACCCGAACACACACCCGAACACACACCCGAATACAACCCGAATACACACCCGAACACTCACCTGAATACACACCCGAATACACACCCGAACACACACCCGAATACACACCCGAAAACACACCCGAACACATACCCGAATATAACCCGAATACACACCCGAACACACACCCGAATACACACCAGAACACACCCGAATACTCACCCGAACACACACCCGAACACACACCCGACTACAACCCGAAAACACACCCGAACACTCACACGAATACACACCCGAATACACACCCGAACACACACCCGACTACAACCCGAAAACACACCCGAACACTCACACGAATACACACCCGAATACACACCCGCACACACACCCGAATACAACCCGAATACACACCCGAACACACACCCGAATACACACCTGAACACACCCGAACACACACCCGAACACACACCCGACTACAACCCGAATACACACCCGAACACTCACACGAATACACACCCGAATACACACCCGAACACACACCCGAATACACACCCGAAAACACACCCGAACACACACCCGAATACAACCCGAATACACACCCGAACACACACCCGAACACACACCCGAATACACACCCGAACACACACCCGAACACACACCCGAACACACACCCGAACACACACCCGAACACACACCCGAATACAACCCGAATACACACCCGAACACACACCCGAATACACACCTGAACACACCCGAACACACACCCGAACACACACCCGACTACAACCCGAATACACACCCGAACACTCACACGAATACACACCCGAATACACACCCGAATACAAACCCGAAAACACACCCGAATACACACCCGAACACACACCCGAATGCAACCCGAATACACACCCGAATACACACCCGAACACACTCCCGAACACACACCCGAACACACCCGAATACTCACCCGAACACTCACCCGAACACACACCCGAATACAAACCGAACACACACCCGAACACACACCCGAATACAACCCGAACACACACCCGAACACACACCCGAATACAACCCGAATACACACCCGAACACACACCCGAACACACACCCGAATACAACCCGAATACACACCCGAATACACACCCGAACACACACCCGAATACACACCCGAACACACACCCGAACACACACCCGAATACAATCCGAATACACACCCGAACACATACCCGGATACTACCCGAATACAAACCCGAACACACACCCGAATACGCACCAGAACACACCCGAATACTCACCCGAACACACAACCGAACACACAACCGAACACACACCCGAATACAACCCGAATACACACCCGAACACACACCCGAATACAACCCGAATACACACCCGAACACACACCGGAACACACACCCGAACACACACCCGAACACACACCCGAACACACACCCGAATACAACCCGAATACACACCCTAACACACACCCGAACACACACCCGAATACACACCCGAACACACACCCGAACACACACCGAAACACACACCCGAACACACACCCGAATACAACCCGAATACACACCCGAACACACACCCGAACACACACCCGAACACACACCCGAACACACACCCGAATACAACCCGAATACACACCCGAACACACACCCGAATACACACCTGAACACACCCGAACACACACCCGAACACACACCCGACTACAACCCGAATACACACCCGAACACTCACACGAATACACACCCGAATACACACCCGAACACACACCCGAATACACACCCGAACACACACCCGAACACACACCCGAACACACACCCGAACACACACCCGAATACAACCCGAATACACACCCGAACACTCACCTGAATACACACCCGAATACACACCCGAACACACACCCGAATACACACCCGAAAACACACCCGAACACATACCCGAATATAACCCGAATACACACCCGAACACACACCCGAATACACACCAGAACACACCCGAATACTCACCCGAACACACACCCGAACACACACCCGACTACAACCCGAAAAGACACCCGAACACTCACACGAATACACACCCGAATACACACCCGAACACACACCCGACTACAACCCGAAAACACACCCGAACACTCACACGAATACACACCCGAATACACACCCGAACACACACCCGAATACAACCCGAATACACACCCGAACACACACCCGAATACACACCTGAACACACCCGAACACACACCCGAACACACACCCGACTACAACCCGAATACACACCCGAACACTCACACGAATACACACCCGAATACACACCCGAACACACACCCGAATACACACCCGAACACACACCCGAATACACACCCGAACACACACCCGAATACAACCCGAATACACACCCGAACACTCACCCGAATACACACCCGAATACACACCCGAACACACACCCGAATACACACCCGAAAACACACCCGAACACACACCCGAATACAACCCGAATACACACCCGAACACACACCCGAACACACACCCGAATACACACCCGAACACACACCCGAACACACACCCGAACACACACCCGAACACACACCCGAATACAACCCGAATACACACCCGAACACACACCCGAATACACACCTGAACACACCCGAACACACACCCGAACACACACCCGACTACAACCCGAATACACACCCGAACACTCACACGAATACACACCCGAATACACACCCGAACACACACCCGAATACACACCCGAACACACACCCGAACACACACCCGAACACACACCCGAACACACACCCGAATACAACCCGAATACACACCCGAACACTCACCCGAATACACACCCGAATACGCACCCGAACACACACCCGAATACACACCCGAAAACACACCCGAACACATACCCGAATATAACCCGAATACACACCCGAACACACACCCGAATACACACCAGAACACACCCGAATACTCACCCGAACACACACCCGAACACAGACCCGAATACACACCCGAAAACACACCCGAACACATACCCGAATATAACCCGAATACACACCCCAACACACACCCGAATACACACCTGAACACACCCGAACACACACCCGACTACAACCCGAATACACACCCGAACACACACCCGAATACAACCCGAATACACACCCGAATACACACCCGAATACACACCCGAACACACACCCGAATACAACCCAAATACACACCCGAACACTCACCCGACCACACACCCGAATACAACCCGAACACACACCCGAATACACACCCGAACACACACCCGAATACACACCCGAACACACACCCGAACACACACCCGAATACAACCCGAATACACACCCGAACACTCACCCGAATACACACCCGAATACACACCCGAACACACACCCGAACACACACCCGAATACACACCCGAAAACACACCCGAACACATACCCGAATATAACCCGAATACACACCCGAATACACACCAGAACACACCCGAATACTCACCCGAACACACACCCGAACACACACCCGAACACACACCCGAATACAACCCGAATACACACCCGAACACACACCCGAATACAACCCGAATACACACCCGAACACACACCCGAATACAACCCGAATACACACCCGAACACACACCGGCACACACACCCGAACACACACCCGAACACACACCCGAATACAACCCGAATACACACCCGTACACACACCCGAACACACACCCGAATACACACCAGAACACACACCCGAACACACACCCGAACACACACCCGAACACACACCCGATTACAACCCGAATACACACCCGAACACACACCCGAATACACACCCGAACACACCCGAACACACACCCGACTACAACCCGAATACACACCCGAACACACACCCGAATACACACCCGAACACACCCGAACACACACCCGACTACAAGCCGAATACACACCCGAACACACTCCCGAACACACACCCGAATACACCCCCGAACACACACCCGAATACAACCCGAATACACACCCGAACACACACCCGAATACAACTCGAATACACACCCGAACACACACCCGAATACAACCCGAATACACACCCGAACACTCACCCGAATACACACCCGAATACACACCCGAATACAAACCCGAAAACACACCCGAATACACACCCGAACACACACCCGAATACAAACCCGAAAACACACCCGAATACACACCCGAACACACACCCGAATGCAACCCGAAGACACAACCGAACACACACCCGAATACACACCCGAACACACACCCGAATACAACCCGAATACACACCCGAACACACACCCGAATACACACCCGAACACACACCCGAACACACACCCGAATACAACCCGAATACACACCCGAACCCACACCCGAACACACACCCGAACACACCCCCGAATACAACCCGAATACACACCCGAACACACACCCGAACACACACCCGAATACAACCCAAATACACACCCGAACACACACCCGAATACACACCCGAACACACCCGAACACACACCCGAACACACACCCGAATACACACCCGAACACACACCCGAATACACACCCGAACACATACCCGAATACAACCCGAATACACACCCGAACACACACCCGAATACGCACCAGAACACACCCGAATACTCACCCGAACACACAACCGAACACACACCCGAACACACACCCGAATACAACCCGAATACACACCCGAACACACACCCGAATACAACCTGAATACACACCCGAACACACACCGGAACACACACCCGAACACACACCCGAACACACACCCGAACACCAACCCGAATACAACCCGAATACACACCCGAACACACACCCGAACACACCCGAATACACACCCGAACACACACCCGAACACACACCGAAACACACACCCGAACACACACCCGAATACAACCCGAATACACACCCGAACACACACCCGAACACACACCCGAATACACACCCGAACACACACCCGAACACACACCCGAACACACACCCGAATACAACCCGTATACACACCCGAACACACACCCGAATACACACCTGAACACACCCGAACACACACCCGACTACAACCCGAATACACACCCGAACACACACCCGAATACAACCCGAATACACACCCGAATACACACCCGAATACACACCCGAACACACACCCGAACACACACCCGAATACAACCCGAATACACACCCGAACACTCACCCGAATACACACCCGAATACACACCCGAACACACACCCGAATACACACCCGAAAACACACCCGAACACATACCCGAATACAACCCGAATACACACCCGAACACACACCCGAATACACACCCGAATACACACCAGAACACACCCGAATACTCACCCGAACACACACCCGAACACACACCCGAACACACACCCGAATACAACCCGAATACACACCCGAACACACACCCGAATACAACCCGAATACACACCCGAACACACACCGGAACACACACCCGAACACACACCCGAACACACACCCGAATACAACCCGAATACACACCCGAACACACACCCGAACACACACCCGAATACACACCCGAACACACACCCGAACACACACCCGAACACACACCCGAATACAACCCGAATACACACCCGTACACACACCCGAACACACACCCGAATACACAACCGAACACACACCCGACTACAACCCGAATACACACCCGAATACACCCCCGAACACACACCCGAATACAACCCGAATACACACCCGAACACTCACCCGAATACACACCCGAAAACACACCCGAACACATACCCGAATACAACCAGAATACACACCCGAACACACACCCGAATACGCACCAGAACACACCCGAATACTCACCCGAACACACAACCGAACACACACCCGAACACACACCCGAATACATCCCGAATACACACCCGAACACACACCCGAACACACACCGAAACACACACCCGAACACACACCCGAATACAACCCGAATACACACCCGAACACACACCCGAATACACACCCGAACACACACCCGAACACACACCCGAACACACCCGAACACACACCCGAATACAACCCAAATACACACCCGAACACACACCCGAATACACATCTGAACACACCCGAACACACACCCGACTACAACCCGAATACACACCCGAACACACACCCGAATACAACCCGAATACACACCCGAATACACACCCGAATACACACCCGAACACACACCCGAATACAACCCGAATACACACCCGAACACTCACCCGAATACACACCCGAATACACACCCGAACACACACCCGAATACACACCCGAAAACACACCCGAACACATACCCGAATACAACCCGAATACACACCCGAACACACACACGAATACACACCAGAACACACCCGAATACTCACCCGAACACACAACCGAACACACACCCGAACACACACCCGAACACACACCCGAATACAACCCGAATACACACCCGAACACACACCCGAATACAACCCGAATACACACCCGAACACACACCGGAACACACACCCGAACACACACCCGAACACACACCCGAATACAACCCGAATACACACCCGAACACACACCCGAACACACACCCGAATACACACCCGAACACACACCCGACTACAACCCGAATACACACCCGAATACACCCCCGAACACACACCCGAATACAACCCGAATACACACCCGAACACTCACCCGAATACACACCCGAATACACACCCGAATACAAACCCGAAAACACACCCGAATACACACCCGAACACACACCCGAATGCAACCCGAATACACACCCGAACACACACCCGAATACACACCCGAACACACACCCGAATACAACCCGGATACACACCCGAACACACACCCGAATACACACCCGAACACACACCCGAACACAAACCCGAACACACACCCGAATACAACCCGAATACACACCCGAACCCACACCCGAACACACACCCGAACACAAACCCGAATACAACCCGAATACACACCCGAACACACACCCGAACACACACCCGAATACAACCCAAATACACACCCGAACACACACCCGAATACACACCCGAACACACCCGAACACACACCCGACTACAACCCGAATATACACCCGAACACACACCCGAAAACACACCCGAACACACACCCGAACACACACCCGAATACAACCCGAATATATATCCGAATACACACCCGAATACAAACCCGAAAACACACCCGAAAACACACCCGAATACACACCCGAACACACACCCGAATGCAACCCGAATACACACCCGAATACACACCCGAACACACTCCCGAACACACACCCGAACACACCCGAATACTCACCCGAACACTCACCCGAACACACACCCGAACACACACCCGAATACAAACCGAACACACACCCGAACACACACCCGAATACAACCCGAACACACACCCGAACACACACCCGAATACAACCCGAATACACACCCGAACACACACCCGAACACACACCCGAATACAACCCGAATACACACCCGAATACACACCCGAATACACACCCGAACACACACCCGAATACACACCCGAACACACACCCGAACACACACCCGAATACAACCCGAATACACACCCGAACACACACCCGAACACACACCCGAATACACACCCGAACACACACCCGAACACACACCCGAACACACACCCGAATACAACCCAAATACACACCCGAACACACACCCGAATACACACCTGAACACACCCGAACACACACCCGACTACAACCCGAATACACACCCGAACACACACCCGAATACAACCCGAATACACACCCGAATACACACCCGAATACACACCCGAACACACACCCGAACACACACCCGAATACAACCCGAATACACACCCGAACACTCACCCGAATACACACCCGAATACACACCCGAACACACACCCGAATACACACCCGAAAACACACCCGAACACATACCCGAATACAACCCGAATACACACCCGAACACACACCCGAATACACACCAGAACACACCCGAATACTCACCCGAACACACAACCGAACACACACCCGAACACACACCCGAACACACACCCGAATACAACCCGAATACACACCCGAACACACACCCGAATACAACCCGAATACACACCCGAACACACACCCGAACACACACCCGAATACAACCCGAATACACACCCGAACACACACCCGAACACACACCCGAATACACACCCGAACACACACCCGAACACACACCCGAACACACACCCGAATACAACCCGAATACACACCCGTACACACACCCGAACACACACCCGAATACACACCCGAACACACACCCGACTACAACCCGAATACACACCCGAATACACCCCCGAACACACACCCGAATACAACCCGAATACACACCCGAACACTCACCCGAATACACACCCGAATACACACCCGAATACAAACCCGAAAACACACCCGAATACACACCCGAACACACACCCGAATGCAACCCGAATACACACCCGAACACACACCCGAATACACACCCGAACACACACCCGAATACAACCCGAATACACACCCGAACACACACCCGAATACACACCCGAACACACACCCGAACACAAACCCGAACACACACCCGAATACAACCCGAATACACACCAGAACCCACACCCGAACACACACCCGAACACAAACCCGAATACAACCCGAATACACACCCGAACACACACCCGAACACACACCCGAATACAACCCAAATACACACCCGAACACACACCCGAATACACACCCGAACACACCCGAACACACACCCGACTACAACCCGAATATACACCCGAACACACACCCGAAAACACACCCGAACACACACCCGAACACACACCCGAATACAACCCGAATACACACCCGAATACACACCCGAATACAAACCCGAAAACACACCCGAAAACACCCGAATACACACCCGAACACACACCCGAATGCAACCCGAATACACACCCGAATACACACCCGAACACACTCCCGAACACACACCCGAACACACCCGAATACTCACCCGAACACTCACCCGAACACACACCCGAACACACACCCGAATACAAACCGAACACACACCCGAACACACACCCGAATACAACCCGAACACACACCCAAACACACCCGAATACAACCCGAATACACACCCGAACACACACCCGAACACACACCCGAATACAACCCGAATACACACCCGAATACACACCCGAATACACACCCGAACACACACCCGAATACACACCCGAAAACACACCCGAACACATACCCGAATATAACCCGAATACACACCCGAATACACACCAGAACACACCCGAATACTCACCCGAACACACACCCGAACACACACCCGAACACACACCCGAATACAACCCGAATACACACCCGAACACACACCCGAATACAACCCGAATACACACCCGAACACACACCCGAATACAACCCGAATACACACCCGAACACACACCGGCACACACACCCGAACACACACCCGAACACACACCCGAATACAACCCGAATACACACCCGTACACACACCCGAACACACACCCGAATACACACCAGAACACACACCCGAACACACACCCGAACACACACCCGAACACACACCCGAATACAACCCGAATACACACCCGAACACTCACCCGAATACACACCCGAATACACACCCGAACACACACCCGAACACACACCCGAATACACACCCGAAAACACACCCGAACACATACCCGAATATAACCCGAATACACACCCGAATACACACCAGAACACACCCGAATACTCACCCGAACACACACCCGAACACACACCCGAACACACACCCGAATACAACCCGAATACACACCCGAACACACACCCGAATACAACCCGAATACACACCCGAACACACACCCGAATACAACCCGAATACACACCCGAACACACACCGGCACACACACCCGAACACACACCCGAACACACACCCGAATACAACCCGAATACACACCCGTACACACACCCGAACACACACCCGAATACACACCAGAACACACACCCGAACACACACCCGAACACACACCCGAACACACACCCGATTACAACCCGAATACACACCCGAACACACACCCGAATACACACCCGAACACACCCGAACACACACCCGACTACAACCCGAATACACACCCGAACACACACCCGAATACACACCCGAACACACCCGAACACACACCCGACTACAAGCCGAATACACACCCGAACACACTCCCGAACACACACCCGAATACACCCCCGAACACACACCCGAATACAACCCGAATACACACCCGAACACACACCCGAATACAACTCGAATACACACCCGAACACACACCCGAATACAACCCGAATACACACCCGAACACTCACCCGAATACACACCCGAATACACACCCGAATACAAACCCGAAAACACACCCGAATACACACCCGAACACACACCCGAATACAAACCCGAAAACACACCCGAATACACACCCGAACACACACCCGAATGCAACCCGAAGACACAACCGAACACACACCCGAATACACACCCGAACACACACCCGAATACAACCCGAATACACACCCGAACACACACCCGAATACACACCCGAACACACACCCGAACACACACCCGAATACAACCCGAATACACACCCGAACCCACACCCGAACACACACCCGAACACACCCCCGAATACAACCCGAATACACACCCGAACACACACCCGAACACACACCCGAATACAACCCAAATACACACCCGAACACACACCCGAATACACACCCGAACACACCCGAACACACACCCGAACACACACCCGAATACACACCCGAACACACACCCGAATACACACCCGAACACATACCCGAATACAACCCGAATACACACCCGAACACACACCCGAATACGCACCAGAACACACCCGAATACTCACCCGAACACACAACCGAACACTCACCCGAACACACACCCGAATACAACCCGAATACACACCCGAACACACACCCGAATACAACCTGAATACACACCCGAACACACACCGGAACACACACCCGAACACACACCCGAACACACACCCGAACACCAACCCGAATACAACCCGAATACACACCCGAACACACACCCGAACACACCCGAATACACACCCGAACACACACCCGAACACACACCGAAACACACACCCGAACACACACCCGAATACAACCCGAATACACACCCGAACACACACCCGAACACACACCCGAATACACACCCGAACACACACCCGAACACACACCCGAACACACACCCGAATACAACCCGTATACACACCCGAACACACACCCGAATACACACCTGAACACACCCGAACACACACCCGACTACAACCCGAATACACACCCGAACACACACCCGAATACAACCCGAATACACACCCGAATACACACCCGAATACACACCCGAACACACACCCGAACACACACCCGAATACAACCCGAATACACACCCGAACACTCACCCGAATACACACCCGAATACACACCCGAACACACACCCGAATACACACCCGAAAACACACCCGAACACATACCCGAATACAACCCGAATACACACCCGAACACACACCCGAATACACACCCGAATACACACCAGAACACACCCGAATACTCACCCGAACACACACCCGAACACACACCCGAACACACACCCGAATACAACCCGAATACACACCCGAACACACACCCGAATACAACCCGAATACACACCCGAATACACACCCGAACACACACCGGAACACACACCCGAACACACACCCGAACACACACTCGAATACACACCCGAACACACACCCGAACACACACCCGAATACACACCCGAACACACACCCGAACACACACCCGAACACACACCCGAATACAACCCGAATACACACCCGTACACACACCCGAACACACACCCGAATACACAACCGAACACACACCCGACTACAACCCGAATACACACCCGAATACACCCCCGAACACACACCCGAATACAACCCGAATACACACCCGAACACTCACCCGAATACACACCCGAAAACACACCCGAACACATACCCGAATACAACCAGAATACACACCCGAACACACACCCGAATACGCACCAGAACACACCCGAATACTCACCCGAACACACAACCGAACACACACCCGAACACACACCCGAATACATCCCGAATACACACCCGAACACACACCCGAACACACACCGAAACACACACCCGAACACACACCCGAATACAACCCGAATACACACCCGAACACACACCCGAATACACACCCGAACACACACCCGAACACACACCCGAACACACCCGAACACACACCCGAATACAACCCAAATACACACCCGAACACACACCCGAATACACATCTGAACACACCCGAACACACACCCGACTACAACCCGAATACACACCCGAACACACACCCGAATACAACCCGAATACACACCCGAATACACACCCGAATACACACCCGAACACACACCCGAATACAACCCGAATACACACCCGAACACTCACCCGAATACACACCCGAATACACACCCGAACACACACCCGAATACACACCCGAAAACACACCCGAACACATACCCGAATACAACCCGAATACACACCCGAACACACACCCGAATACACACCAGAACACACCCGAATACTCACCCGAACACACAACCGAACACACACCCGAACACACACCCGAACACACACCCGAATACAACCCGAATACACACCCGAACACACACCCGAATACAACCCGAATACACACCCGAACACACACCGGAACACACACCCGAACACACACCCGAACACACACCCGAATACAACCCGAATACACACCCGAACACACACCCGAACACACACCCGAATACACACCCGAACACACACCCGACTACAACCCGAATACACACCCGAATACACCCCCGAACACACACCCGAATACAACCCGAATACACACCCGAACACTCACCCGAATACACACCCGAATACACACCCGAATACAAACCCGAAAACACACCCGAATACACACCCGAACACACACCCGAATGCAACCCGAATACACACCCGAACACACACCCGAATACACACCCGAACACACACCCGAATACAACCCGGATACACACCCGAACACACACCCGAATACACACCCGAACACACACCCGAACACAAACCCGAACACACACCCGAATACAACCCGAATACACACCCGAACCCACACCCGAACACACACCCGAACACAAACCCGAATACAACCCGAATACACACCCGAACACACACCCGAATACAACCCAAATACACACCCGAACACACACCCGAATACACACCCGAACACACCCGAACACACACCCGACTACAACCCGAATATACACCCGAACACACACCCGAAAACACACCCGAACACACACCCGAACACACACCCGAATACAACCCGAATATATATCCGAATACACACCCGAATACAAACCCGAAAACACACCCGAAAACACACCCGAATACACACCCGAACACACACCCGAATGCAACCCGAATACACACCCGAATACACACCCGAACACACTCCCGAACACACACCCGAACACACCCGAATACTCACCCGAACACTCACCCGAACACACACCCGAACACACACCCGAATACAAACCGAACACACACCCGAACACACACCCGAATACAACCCGAACACACACCCGAACACACACCCGAATACAACCCGAATACACACCCGAACACACACCCGAACACACACCCGAATACAACCCGAATACACACCCGAATACACACCCGAATACACACCCGAACACACACCCGAATACACACCCGAACACACACCCGAACACACACCCGAATACAACCCGAATACACACCCGAACACACACCCGAACACACACCCGAATACACACCCGAACACAAACCCGAACACACACCCGAACACACACCCGAATACAACCCAAATACACACCCGAACACACACCCGAATACACACCTGAACACACCCGAACACACACCCGACTACAACCCGAATACACACCCGAACACACACCCGAATACAACCCGAATACACACCCGAATACACACCCGAATACACACCCGAACACACACCCGAACACACACCCGAATACAACCCGAATACACACCCGAACACTCACCCGAATACACACCCGAATACACACCCGAACACACACCCGAATACACACCCGAAAACACACCCGAACACATACCCGAATACAACCCGAATACACACCCGAACACACACCCGAATACACACCAGAACACACCCGAATACTCACCCGAACACACAACCGAACACACACCCGAACACACACCCGAACACACACCCGAATACAACCCGAATACACACCCGAACACACACCCGAATACAACCCGAATACACACCCGAACACACACCCGAACACACACCCGAATACAACCCGAATACACACCCGAACACACACCCGAACACACACCCGAATACACACCCGAACACACACCCGAACACACACCCGAACACACACCCGAATACAACCCGAATACACACCCGTACACACACCCGAACACACACCCGAATACACACCCGAACACACACCCGACTACAACCCGAATACACACCCGAATACACCCCCGAACACACACCCGAATACAACCCGAATACACACCCGAACACTCACCCGAATACACACCCGAATACACACCCGAATACAAACCCGAAAACACACCCGAATACACACCCGAACACACACCCGAATGCAACCCGAATACACACCCGAACACACACCCGAATACACACCCGAACACACACCCGAATACAACCCGAATACACACCCGAACACACACCCGAATACACACCCGAACACACACCCGAACACAAACCCGAACACACACCCGAATACAACCCGAATACACACCAGAACCCACACCCGAACACACACCCGAACACAAACCCGAATACAACCCGAATACACACCCGAACACACACCCGAACACACACCCGAATACAACCCAAATACACACCCGAACACACACCCGAATACACACCCGAACACACCCGAACACACACCCGACTACAACCCGAATATACACCCGAACACACACCCGAAAACACACCCGAACACACACCCGAACACACACCCGAATACAACCCGAATACACACCCGAATACACACCCGAATACAAACCCGAAAACACACCCGAAAACACCCGAATACACACCCGAACACACACCCGAATGCAACCCGAATACACACCCGAATACACACCCGAACACACTCCCGAACACACACCCGAACACACCCGAATACTCACCCGAACACTCACCCGAACACACACCCGAACACACACCCGAATACAAACCGAACACACACCCGAACACACACCCGAATACAACCCGAACACACACCCAAACACACCCGAATACAACCCGAATACACACCCGAACACACACCCGAACACACACCCGAATACAACCCGAATACACACCCGAATACACACCCGAATACACACCCGAACACACACCCGAATACACACCCGAACACACACCCGAACACACACCCGAATACAATCCGAATACACACCCGAACACATACCCGGATACTACCCGAATACACACCCGAACACACACCCGAATACGCACCAGAACACACCCGAATACTCACCCGAACACACAACCGAACACACAACCGAACACACACCCGAATACAACCCGAATACACACCCGAACACACACCCGAATACAACTCGAATACACACCCGAACACACACCGGAACACACACCCGAACACACACCCGAACACACACCCGAATACAACCCGAATACACACCCGAACACACACCCGAATACACACCCGAACACACACCCGAACACACACCGAAACACACACCCGAACACACACCCGAATACAACCCGAATACACACCCGAACACACACCCGAACACACACCCGAATACACACCCGAACACACACCCGAACACACACCCGAACACACACCCGAATACAACCCGAATACACACCCGAACACACACCCGAATACACACCTGAACACACCCGAACACACACCCGAACACACACCCGACTACAACCCGAATACACACCCGAACACTCACACGAATACACACCCGAATACACACCCGAACACACACCCGAATACACACCCAAACACACACCCGAACACACACCCGAACACACACCCGAACACACACCCGAATACAACCCGAATACACACCCGAACACTCACCTGAATACACACCCGAATACACACCCGAACACACACCCGAATACACACCCGAAAACACACCCGAACACATACCCGAATATAACCCGAATACACACCCGAACACACACCCGAATACACACCAGAACACACCCGAATACTCACCCGAACACACACCCGAACACACACCCGACTACAACCCGAAAACACACCCGAACACTCACACGAATACACACCCGAATACACACCCGAACACACACCCGACTACAACCCGAAAACACACCCGAACACTCACACGAATACACACCCGAATACACACCCGAATACACACCCGCACACACACCCGAATACAACCCGAATACACACCCGAACACACACCCGAATACACACCTGAACACACCCGAACACACACCCGAACACACACCCGACTACAACCCGAATACACACCCGAACACACACCCGAATACACACCCGAACACACACCCGAATACACACCCGAACACACACCCGAATACAACCCGAATACACACCCGAACACTCACCCGAATACACACCCGAATACACACCCGAACACACACCCGAATACACACCCGAAAACACACCCGAACACACACCCGAATACAACCCGAATACACACCCGAACACACACCCGAACACACACCCGAATACACACCCGAACACACACCCGAACACACACCCGAACACACACCCGAACACACACCCGAACACACACCCGAATACAACCCGAATACACACCCGAACACACACCCGAATACACACCTGAACACACCCGAACACACACCCGAACACACACCCGACTACAACCCGAATACACACCCGAACACTCACACGAATACACACCCGAATACACACCCGAATACAAACCCGAAAACACACCCGAATACACACCCGAACACACACCCGAATGCAACCCGAATACACACCCGAATACACACCCGAACACACTCCCGAACACACACCCGAACACACCCGAATACTCACCCGAACACTCACCCGAACACACACCCGAATACAAACCGAACACACACCCGAACACACACCCGAATACAACCCGAACACACACCCGAACACACACCCGAATACAACCCGAATACACACCCGAACACACACCCGAACACACACCCGAATACAACCCGAATACACACCCGAATACACACCCGAACACACACCCGAATACACACCCGAACACACACCCGAACACACACCCGAATACAATCCGAATACACACCCGAACACATACCCGGATACTACCCGAATACAAACCCGAACACACACCCGAATACGCACCAGAACACACCCGAATACTCACCCGAACACACAACCGAACACACAACCGAACACACACCCGAATACAACCCGAATACACACCCGAACACACACCCGAATACAACCCGAATACACATCCGAACACACACCGGAACACACACCCGAACACACACCCGAACACACACCCGAACACACACCCGAATACAACCCGAATACACACCCTAACACACACCCGAACACACACCCGAATACACACCCGAACACACACCCGAACACACACCGAAACACACACCCGAACACACACCCGAATACAACCCGAATACACACCCGAACACACACCCGAACACACACCCGAACACACACCCGAACACACACCCGAATACAACCCGAATACACACCCGAACACACACCCGAATACACACCTGAACACACCCGAACACACACCCGAACACACACCCGACTACAACCCGAATACACACCCGAACACTCACACGAATACACACCCGAATACACACCCGAACACACACCCGAATACACACCCGAACACACACCCGAACACACACCCGAACACACACCCGAACACACACCCGAATACAACCCGAATACACACCCGAACACTCACCTGAATACACACCCGAATACACACCCGAACACACACCCGAATACACACCCGAACACACACCCGAACACACACCGAAACACACACCCGAACACACACCCGAATACAACCCGAATACACACCCGAACACACACCCGAACACACACCCGAACACACACCCGAACACACCCGAATACACACCCGAACACACACCCGAACACACACCGAAACACACACCCGAACACACACCCGAATACAACCCGAATACACACCCGAACACACACCCGAACACACACCCGAACACACACCCGAACACACACCCGAATACAACCCGAATACACACCCGAACACACACCCGAATACACACCTGAACACACCCGAACACACACCCGAACACACACCCGACTACAACCCGAATACACACCCGAACACTCACACGAATACACACCCGAATACACACCCGAACACACACCCGAATACACACCCGAACACACACCCGAACACACACCCGAACACACACCCGAACACACACCCGAATACAACCCGAATACACACCCGAACACTCACCTGAATACACACCCGAATACACACCCGAACACACACCCGAATACACACCCGAAAACACACCCGAACACATACCCGAATATAACCCGAATACACACCCGAACACACACCCGAATACACACCAGAACACACCCGAATACTCACCCGAACACACACCCGAACACACACCCGACTACAACCCGAAAAGACACCCGAACACTCACACGAATACACACCCGAATACACACCCGAACACACACCCGACTACAACCCGAAAACACACCCGAACACTCACACGAATACACACCCGAATACACACCCGAACACACACCCGAATACAACCCGAATACACACCCGAACACACACCCGAATACACACCTGAACACACCCGAACACACACCCGAACACACACCCGACTACAACCCGAATACACACCCGAACACTCACACGAATACACACCCGAATACACACCCGAACACACACCCGAATACACACCCGAACACACACCCGAATACACACCCGAACACACACCCGAATACAACCCGAATACACACCCGAACACTCACCCGAATACACACCCGAATACACACCCGAACACACACCCGAATACACACCCGAAAACACACCCGAACACACACCCGAATACAACCCGAATACACACCCGAACACACACCCGAACACACACCCGAATACACACCCGAACACACACCCGAACACACACCCGAACACACACCCGAACACACACCCGAACACACACCCGAACACACACCCGAATACAACCCGAATACACACCCGAACACACACCCGAATACACACACGAACACACCCGAACACACACCCGAACACACACCCGACTACAACCCGAATACACACCCGAACACTCACACGAATACACACCCGAATACACACCCGAACACACACCCGAATACACACCCGAACACACACCCGAACACACACCCGAACACACACCCGAATACAACCCGAATACACACCCGAACACTCACCCGAATACACACCCGAATACGCACCCGAACACACACCCGAATACACACCCGAAAACACACCCGAACACATACCCGAATATAACCCGAATACACACCCGAACACACACCCGAATACACACCAGAACACACCCGAATACTCACCCGAACACACACCCGAACACAGACCCGAATACACACCCGAAAACACACCCGAACACATACCCGAATATAACCCGAATACACACCCGAACACACACCCGAATACACACCTGAACACACCCGAACACACACCCGACTACAACCCGAATACACACCCGAACACACACCCGAATACAACCCGAATACACACCCGAATACACACCCGAATACACACCCGAACACACACCCGAATACAACCCAAATACACACCCGAACACTCACCCGACCACACACCCGAATACAACCCGAACACACCCGAATACACACCCGAACACACACCCGAATACACACCCGAGCACACACCCGAACACACACCCGAATACAACCCGAATACACACCCGAACACTCACCCGAATACACACCCGAATACACACCCGAACACACACCCGAACACACACCCGAATACACACCCGAAAACACACCCGAACACATACCCGAATATAACCCGAATACACACCCGAATACACACCAGAACACACCCGAATACTCACCCGAACACACACCCGAACACACACCCGAACACACACCCGAATACAACCCGAATACACACCCGAACACACACCCGAATACAACCCGAATACACACCCGAACACACACCCGAATACAACCCGAATACACACCCGAACACACACCGGCACACACACCCGAACACACACCCGAACACACACCCGAATACAACCCGAATACACACCCGTACACACACCCGAACACACACCCGAATACACACCAGAACACACACCCGAACACACACCCGAACACACACCCGAACACACACCCGATTACAACCCGAATACACACCCGAACACACACCCGAATACACACCCGAACACACCCGAACACACACCCGACTACAACCCGAATACACACCCGAACACACACCCGAATACACACCCGAACACACACCCGACTACAAGCCGAATACACACCCGAACACACTCCCGAACACACACCCGAATACACCCCCGAACACACACCCGAATACAACCCGAATACACACCCGAACACACACCCGAATACAACTCGAATACACACCCGAACACACACCCGAATACAACCCGAATACACACCCGAACACTCACCCGAATACACACCCGAATACACACCCGAATACAAACCCGAAAACACACCCGAATACACACCCGAACACACACCCGAATACAAACCCGAAAACACACCCGAATACACACCCGAACACACACCCGAATGCAACCCGAATACACAACCGAACACACACCCGAATACACACCCGAACCCACACCCGAATACAACCCGAATACACACCCGAACACACACCCGAATACACACCCGAACACACACCCGAACACACACCCGAATACAACCCGAATACACACCCGAACCCACACCCGAACACACAAACGAACACACCCCCGAATACAACCCGAATACACACCCGAACACACACCCGAACACACACCCGAATACAACCCAAATACACACCCGAACACACACCCGAATACACACCCGAACACACCCGAACACACACCCGAATACACACCCGAACACACACCCGAATACACACCCGAACACATACCCGAATACAACCCGAATACACACCCGAACACACACCCGAATACGCACCAGAACACACCCGAATACTCACCCGAACACACAACCGAACACACACCCGAACACACACCCGAATACAACCCGAATACACACCCGAACACACACCCGAATACAACCTGAATACACACCCGAACACACACCGGAACACACACCCGAACACACACCCGAACACACACCCGAACACCAACCCGAATACAACCCGAATACACACCCGAACACACACCCGAACACACCCGAATACACACCCGAACACACACCCGAACACACACCGAAACACACACCCGAACACACACCCGAATACAACCCGAATACACACCCGAACACACACCCGAACACACACCCGAATACACACCCGTATACACACCCGAACACACACCCGAATACACACCTGAACACACCCGAACACACACCCGAACACACACCCGACTACAACCCGAATACACACCCGAACACTCACCCGAATACACACCCGAATACACACCCGAACACACACCCGAATACACACCAGAACACACACCCGAACACACACCCCGAACACACACCCGAACACACACCCGAATACAACCCGAATACACACCCGAACACTCACCCGAATACACACCCGAATACACACCCGAACACACACCCGAATACACACCCGAAAACACACCCGAACACATACCCGAATACAACCCGAATACACACCCGAACACACACCCGAATACACACCAGAACACACCCGAATACTCACCCGAACACACAACCGAACACACACCCGAACACACACCCGAACACACACCCGAATACAACCCGAATACCCACCCGAACACACACCCAAATACAACCCGAATACACACCCGAACACACACCGGAACACACCCGAACACACACCCGAACACACACCCGAATACAACCCGAATACACACCCGAACACACACCCGAACACACACCCGAATACACACCCGAACACAAACCCGAACACACACCCGAACACACACCCGAATACAACCCGAATACACACCCGAACACACACCCGAACACACACCCGATTACAACCCGAATACACACCCGAACACACACCCGAATACACACCCGAACACACACCCGACTACAACCCGAATACACACCCGAACACACTCCCGAACACACACCCGAATACACCCCCGAACACACACCCAAATACAACCCGAATACACACCCGAACACACACCGGAACACACACCCGAACACACACCCGAACACACACCCGAATACAACCCGAATACGCACCCGAACACTCACCCGAATACACACCCGAATACACACCCGAATACAAACCCGAAAACACACCCGAATACACACCCGAACACACACCCGAATGCAACCCGAATACACACCCGAACACACACCCGAATACACACCCGAATACACACCCGAACACACACCCGAACACACACCCGAACACACACCCGAATACAACCCGAATACACACCCGAACACACACCCGAATACACACCCGAACACACCCGAACACACACCCGACTACAACCCGAATATACACCCGAACACACACCCGAATACAACCCAAATACACACCCGAACACACACCCGAATACACACCAGAACACACCCGAAAACTCACCCGAACACACACCCGAACACACACCCGACTACAACCCGAAAACACACCCGAACACTCACACGAATACACACCCGAATACACTCCCGAACACACACCCGAATACAACCCGAATACACACCCGAACACACACCCGAATACTCACCCGAACACACAACCGAACACACACCCGAACACACACCCGAACACACACCCGAATACAACCCGAATACCCACCCGAACACACACCCAAATACAACCCGAATACACACCCGAACACACACCGGAACACACACCCGAACACACACCCGAACACACACCCGAATACAACCCGAATACGCACCCGAACACTCACCCGAATACACACCCGAATACACACCCGAATACAAACCCGAAAACACACCCGAATACACACCCGAACACACACCCGAATGCAACCCGAATACACACCCGAACACACACCCGAATACACACCCGAATACACACCCGAACACACACCCGAACACACACCCGAACACACACCCGAATACAACCCGAATACACACCCGAACACACACCCGAATACACACCCGAACACACCCGAACACACACCCGACTACAACCCGAATATACACCCGAACACACACCCGAATACAACCCAAATACACACCCGAACACACACCCGAATACACACCAGAACACACCCGAAAACTCACCCGAACACACACCCGAACACACACCCGACTACAACCCGAAAACACACCCGAACACTCACACGAATACACACCCGAATACACTCCCGAACACACACCCGAATACAACCCGAATACACACCCGAACACACACCCGAATACACACCTGAACACACCCGAACACACACCCGAACACACACCCGACTACAACCCGAATACACACCCGAACACTCACACGAATACACACCCGAATACACACCCGAACACACACCCGAATACACACCCGAACACACACCCGAACACACACCCGAACACACACCCGAATACAACCCGAATACACACCCGAACACTCACCCGAATACACACCCGAATACACACCCGAACACACACCCGAATACACACCCGAAAACACACCCGAACACACACCCGAATACAACCCGAATACACACCCGAACACACACCCGAACACACACCTGAATACACACCCGAACACACACCCGAACACACACCCGAACACACACCCGAACACACACCCGAACACACACCCGAATACAACCCGAATACACACCCGAACACACACCCGAATACACACCTGAACACACCCGAACACACACCCGAACACACACCCGACTACAACCCGAATACACACCCGAACACTCACACGAATACACACCCGAATACACACCCGAACACACACCCGAATACACACCCGAACACACACCCGAACACACACCCGAACACACACCCGAACACACACCCGAATACAACCCGAATACACACCCGAACACTCACCCGAATACACACCCGAATACACACCCGAACACACACCCGAATACACACCCTAACACACCCGAACACATACCCGAATATAACCCGAATACACACCCGAACACAGACCCGAATACACACCAGAACACACCCGAATACTCACCCGAACACACACCCGAACGCACACCCGACTACAACCCGAAAACACACCCGAACACTCACACGAATACACACCCGAATACACACCCGAACACACACCCGAATACACACCCGAACACACAACCGAACACACACCCGAACACACACCCGAATACAACCCGAATACACACCCGAACACTCACCCGAATACACACCCGAATACACACCCGAACACAGACCCGAATACACACCCGAAAACACACCCGAACACATACCCGAATATAACCCGAATACACACCCGAACACACACCCGAATACACACCTGAACACACCCGAACACACACCCGACTACAACCCGAATACACACCCGAACACACACCCGAATACAACCCGAATACACACCCGAATACACACCCGAATACACACCCGAACACACACCCGAATACAACCCAAATACACACCCGAACACTCACCCGAACGCACACCCGAATACAACCCGAACACACACCCGAATACACACCCGAACACACACCCGAATACACACCCGAACACACACCCGAACACACACCCGAATACAACCCGAATACACAACCGAACACTCACCCGAATACACACCCGAATACACACCCGAACACACACCCGAATACACACCCGAAAACACACCCGAACACATACCCGAATATAACCCGAATACACACCCGAACACACACCCGAATACACACCAGAACACACCCGAATACTCACCCGAACACACACCCGAACACACACCCGAACACACACCCGAACACACACCCGAATACAACCCGAATACACACCCGAACACACACCCGAATACAACCCGAATACACACCCGAACACACACCCGAACACTCACCCGAATACAACCCGAATACACACCCGAACACACACCCGAACACACACCCGAATACACACCAGAACACACACCCGAACACACACCCGAACACACACCCGATTACAACCCGAATACACACCCGAACACACACCCGAATACACACCCGAACACACCCGAACACACACCCGACTACAACCCGAATACACACCCGAACACACACCCGAATACACACCCGAACACACCCGAACACACACCCGACTACAACCCGAATACACACCCGAACACACTCCCGAACACACACCCGAATACACCCCCGAACACACACCCGAATACAACCCGAATACACACCCGAAAACTCACCTGAATACACACCCGAATACACACCCGAACACACACCCGAATACACACCCGAACACACCCGAACACATACCCGACTACAACCCGAATACACACCCGAACACACACCCGAATACACACCCGAACACACCCGAACACACACCCGACTACAACCCGAATACACACCCGAACACACTCCCGAATACAACCCGAATACACACCCGAACACACTCCCGAATACACACCCGAAAACACACCCGAACACACAACCGAACACGCACCCGAACACACACCCGAACACACACCCGAATACAACCCGAATACACACCCGAACACACACCGGAACACACACCCGAACACACACCCGAACACACACCCGAATACAACCCGAATACACACCCGACCACACACCCGAACACACACCCGAATACACACCCGAACACACACCCGAACACGCACCCGAACACACACCCGAACACACCCGAACACAAACCCCACTACAACCCGAATACACACCCGAACACACTCCCGAATACACACCCGAAAACACACCCGAACACACAACCGAACACGCACCCGAACACACACCCGAACACACACCCGAATACAACCCGAATACACACCCGAACACACACCGGAACACACACCCGAACACACACCCGAATACACACCCGAACACACACCCGAATACACACCCGAACACACAACCGAACACACACCCGAACACACACCCGAATACAACCCGAATACACACCCGAACACTCACCCGAATACACACCCGAATACACACCCGAACACAGACCCGAATACACACCCGAAAACACACCCGAACACATACCCGAATATAACCCGAATACACACCCGAACACACACCCGAATACACACCTGAACACACCCGAACACACACCCGACTACAACCCGAATACACACCCGAACACACACCCGAATACAACCCGAATACACACCCGAATACACACCCGAATACACACCCGAACACACACCCGAATACAACCCAAATACACACCCGAACACTCACCCGAACACACACCCGAATACAACCCGAACACACACCCGAATACACACCCGAACACACACCCGAATACACACCCGAACACACACCCGAACACACACCCGAATACAACCCGAATACACAACCGAACACTCACCCGAATACACACCCGAATACACACCCGAACACACACCCGAATACACACCCGAAAACACACCCGAACACATACCCGAATATAACCCGAATACACACCCGAACACACACCCGAATACACACCAGAACACACCCGAATACTCACCCGAACACACACCCGAACACACACCCGAACACACACCCGAACACACACCCGAATACAACCCGAATACACACCCGAACACACACCCGAATACAACCCGAATACACACCCGAACACACACCCGAACACTCACCCGAATACAACCCGAATACACACCCGAACACACACCCGAACACACACCCGAATACACACCAGAACACACACCCGAACACACACCCGAACACACACCCGAACACACACCCGATTACAACCCGAATACACACCCGAACACACACCCGAATACACACCCGAACACACACCCGACTACAACCCGAATACACACCCGAACACACACCCGAATACACACCCGAACACACACCCGACTACAACCCGAATACACACCCGAACACACTCCCGAACACACACCCGAATACACCCCCGAACACACACCCGAATACAACCCGAATACACACCCGAAAACTCACCTGAATACACACCCGAATACACACCCGAACACACACCCGAATACACACCCGAACACACCCGAACACATACCCGACTACAACCCGAATACACACCCGAACACACACCCGAATACACACCCGAACACACCCGAACACACACCCGACTACAACCCGAATACACACCCGAACACACTCCCGAATACAACCCGAATACACACCCGAACACACTCCCGAATACACACCCGAAAACACACCCGAACACACAACCGAACACGCACCCGAACACACACCCGAACACACACCCGAATACAACCCGAATACACACCCGAACACACACCGGAACACACACCCGAACACACACCCGAACACACACCCGAATACAACCCGAATACACACCCGACCACACACCCGAACACACACCCGAATACACACCCGAACACACACCCGAACACGCACCCGAACACACACCCGAACACACCCGAACACAAACCCCACTACAACCCGAATACACACCCGAACACACTCCCGAATACACACCCGAAAACACACCCGAACACACAACCGAACACGCACCCGAACACACACCCGAACACACACCCGAATACAACCCGAATACACACCCGAACACACACCGGAACACACACCCGAACACACACCCGAACACACACCCGAATACAACCCGAATACACACCCGACCGCACACCCGAACACACACCCGAATACACACCCGAACACACACCCGAACACACACCCGAACACACTCCCGAATACAACCCGAATACACACCCGAACACACACCCGAACACACACCCGATTACAACCCGAATACACACCCGAACACACACCCGAATACACACCCGAACACACCCGAACACACACCCGACTACAACCCGAATACACACCCGAACACACACCCGAATACACACCCGAACACACCCGAACACACACCCGACTACAACCCGAATACACACCCGAACACACTCCCGAACACACACCCGAATACACCCCCGAACACACACCCGAATACAACCCGAATACACACCCGAACACACACCCGAACACACACCCGAATACAACCCAAATACACACCCGAACACACACCCGAATATACACCCGAATACACACCCGAACACTCACCCGAATACACACCCGAATACACACCCGAATACAAACCCGAAAACACACCCGAATACACACCCGAACACACACCCGAATACAAACCCGAAAACACACCCGAATACACACCCGAACACACACCCGAATGCAACCCGAATACACAACCGAACACACACCCGAATACACACCCGAACACACACCCGAATACAACCCGAATACACACCCGAACACACACCCGAATACACACCCGAACACACACCCGAACACACACCCGAATACAACCCGAATACACACCCGAACCCACACCCGAACACACACCCGAACACACCCCCGAATACAACCCGAATACACACCCGAACACACACCCGAACACACCCGAACACACACCCGACTACAACCCGAATATACACCCGAACACACACCCGAATACAACCCAAATACACACCCGAACACACACCCGAATACACACCAGAACACACCCGAAAACTCACCCGAACACACACCCGAACACACACCCGACTACAACCCGAAAACACACCCGAACACTCACACGAATACACACCCGAATACACTCCCGAACACACACCCGAATACAACCCGAATACACACCCGAACACACACCCGAATACTCACCCGAACACACAACCGAACACACACCCGAACACACACCCGAACACACACCCGAATACAACCCGAATACCCACCCGAACACACACCCAAATACAACCCGAATACACACCCGAACACACACCGGAACACACACCCGAACACACACCCGAACACACACCCGAATACAACCCGAATACGCACCCGAACACTCACCCGAATACACACCCGAATACACACCCGAATACAAACCCGAAAACACACCCGAATACACACCCGAACACACACCCGAATGCAACCCGAATACACACCCGAACACACACCCGAATACACACCCGAATACACACCCGAACACACACCCGAACACACACCCGAACACACACCCGAATACAACCCGAATACACACCCGAACACACACCCGAATACACACCCGAACACACCCGAACACACACCCGACTACAACCCGAATATACACCCGAACACACACCCGAATACAACCCAAATACACACCCGAACACACACCCGAATACACACCAGAACACACCCGAAAACTCACCCGAACACACACCCGAACACACACCCGACTACAACCCGAAAACACACCCGAACACTCACACGAATACACACCCGAATACACTCCCGAACACACACCCGAATACAACCCGAATACACACCCGAATACACACCCGAACACACACCCGAACACACACCCGAACACACACCCGAATACAACCCGAATACACACCCGAACACACACCCGAATACACACCCGAACACACCCGAACACACACCCGACTACAACCCGAATATACACCCGAACACACACCCGAATACAACCCAAATACACACCCGAACACACACCCGAACACACACCCGAACACACACCCGAATACAACCCGAATACACACCCGAACACACACCCGAATACACACCCGAACACACCCGAACACACACCCGACTACAACCCGAATATACACCCGAACACACACCCGAATACAACCCAAATACACACCCGAACACACACCCGAATACACACCAGAACACACCCGAAAACTCACCCGAACACACACCCGAACACACACCCGACTACAACCCGAAAACACACCCGAACACTCACACGAATACACACCCGAATACACTCCCGAACACACACCCGAATACAACCCGAATACACACCCGAACACACACCCGAATACACACCCGAACACACACCCGAACACACACCCGAACACACACCCGAATACAACCCGAATACACACCCGAACACTCACCCGAATACACACCCGAATACACACCCGAACACACACCCGAATACACACCCGAAAACACACCCGAACACACACCCGAATACAACCCGAATACACACCCGAACACACACCCGAACACACACCTGAATACACACCCGAACACACACCCGAACACACACCCGAACACACACCCGAACACACACCCGAACACACACCCGAATACAACCCGAATACACACCCGAACACACACCCGAATACACACCTGAACACACCCGAACACACACCCGAACACACACCCGACTACAACCCGAATACACACCCGAACACTCACACGAATACACACCCGAATACACACCCGAACACACACCCGAATACACACCCGAACACACACCCGAACACACACCCGAACACACACCCGAACACACACCCGAATACAACCCGAATACACACCCGAACACTCACCCGAATACACACCCGAATACACACCCGAACACACACCCGAATACACACCCTAACACACCCGAACACATACCCGAATATAACCCGAATACACACCCGAACACAGACCCGAATACACACCAGAACACACCCGAATACTCACCCGAACACACACCCGAACGCACACCCGACTACAACCCGAAAACACACCCGAACACTCACACGAATACACACCCGAATACACACCCGAACACACACCCGAATACACACCCGAACACACAACCGAACACACACCCGAACACACACCCGAATACAACCCGAATACACACCCGAACACTCACCCGAATACACACCCGAATACACACCCGAACACAGACCCGAATACACACCCGAAAACACACCCGAACACATACCCGAATATAACCCGAATACACACCCGAACACACACCCGAATACACACCTGAACACACCCGAACACACACCCGACTACAACCCGAATACACACCCGAACACACACCCGAATACAACCCGAATACACACCCGAATACACACCCGAATACACACCCGAACACACACCCGAATACAACCCAAATACACACCCGAACACTCACCCGAACGCACACCCGAATACAACCCGAACACACACCCGAATACACACCCGAACACACACCCGAATACACACCCGAACACACACCCGAACACACACCCGAATACAACCCGAATACACAACCGAACACTCACCCGAATACACACCCGAATACACACCCGAACACACACCCGAATACACACCCGAAAACACACCCGAACACATACCCGAATATAACCCGAATACACACCCGAACACACACCCGAATACACACCAGAACACACCCGAATACTCACCCGAACACACACCCGAACACACACCCGAACACACACCCGAACACACACCCGAATACAACCCGAATACACACCCGAACACACACCCGAATACAACCCGAATACACACCCGAACACACACCCGAACACTCACCCGAATACAACCCGAATACACACCCGAACACACACCCGAACACACACCCGAATACACACCAGAACACACACCCGAACACACACCCGAACACACACCCGATTACAACCCGAATACACACCCGAACACACACCCGAATACACACCCGAACACACCCGAACACACACCCGACTACAACCCGAATACACACCCGAACACACACCCGAATACACACCCGAACACACCCGAACACACACCCGACTACAACCCGAATACACACCCGAACACACTCCCGAACACACACCCGAATACACCCCCGAACACACACCCGAATACAACCCGAATACACACCCGAAAACTCACCTGAATACACACCCGAATACACACCCGAACACACACCCGAATACACACCCGAACACACCCGAACACATACCCGACTACAACCCGAATACACACCCGAACACACACCCGAATACACACCCGAACACACCCGAACACACACCCGACTACAACCCGAATACACACCCGAACACACTCCCGAATACAACCCGAATACACACCCGAACACACTCCCGAATACACACCCGAAAACACACCCGAACACACAACCGAACACGCACCCGAACACACACCCGAACACACACCCGAATACAACCCGAATACACACCCGAACACACACCGGAACACACACCCGAACACACACCCGAACACACACCCGAATACAACCCGAATACACACCCGACCACACACCCGAACACACACCCGAATACACACCCGAACACACACCCGAACACGCACCCGAACACACACCCGAACACACCCGAACACAAACCCCACTACAACCCGAATACACACCCGAACACACTCCCGAATACACACCCGAAAACACACCCGAACACACAACCGAACACGCACCCGAACACACACCCGAACACACACCCGAATACAACCCGAATACACACCCGAACACACACCGGAACACACACCCGAACACACACCCGAATACACACCCGAACACACACCCGAATACACACCCGAACACACAACCGAACACACACCCGAACACACACCCGAATACAACCCGAATACACACCCGAACACTCACCCGAATACACACCCGAATACACACCCGAACACAGACCCGAATACACACCCGAAAACACACCCGAACACATACCCGAATATAACCCGAATACACACCCGAACACACACCCGAATACACACCTGAACACACCCGAACACACACCCGACTACAACCCGAATACACACCCGAACACACACCCGAATACAACCCGAATACACACCCGAATACACACCCGAATACACACCCGAACACACACCCGAATACAACCCAAATACACACCCGAACACTCACCCGAACACACACCCGAATACAACCCGAACACACACCCGAATACACACCCGAACACACACCCGAATACACACCCGAACACACACCCGAACACACACCCGAATACAACCCGAATACACAACCGAACACTCACCCGAATACACACCCGAATACACACCCGAACACACACCCGAATACACACCCGAAAACACACCCGAACACATACCCGAATATAACCCGAATACACACCCGAACACACACCCGAATACACACCAGAACACACCCGAATACTCACCCGAACACACACCCGAACACACACCCGAACACACACCCGAACACACACCCGAATACAACCCGAATACACACCCGAACACACACCCGAATACAACCCGAATACACACCCGAACACACACCCGAACACTCACCCGAATACAACCCGAATACACACCCGAACACACACCCGAACACACACCCGAATACACACCAGAACACACACCCGAACACACACCCGAACACACACCCGAACACACACCCGATTACAACCCGAATACACACCCGAACACACACCCGAATACACACCCGAACACACACCCGACTACAACCCGAATACACACCCGAACACACACCCGAATACACACCCGAACACACACCCGACTACAACCCGAATACACACCCGAACACACTCCCGAACACACACCCGAATACACCCCCGAACACACACCCGAATACAACCCGAATACACACCCGAAAACTCACCTGAATACACACCCGAATACACACCCGAACACACACCCGAATACACACCCGAACACACCCGAACACATACCCGACTACAACCCGAATACACACCCGAACACACACCCGAATACACACCCGAACACACCCGAACACACACCCGACTACAACCCGAATACACACCCGAACACACTCCCGAATACAACCCGAATACACACCCGAACACACTCCCGAATACACACCCGAAAACACACCCGAACACACAACCGAACACGCACCCGAACACACACCCGAACACACACCCGAATACAACCCGAATACACACCCGAACACACACCGGAACACACACCCGAACACACACCCGAACACACACCCGAATACAACCCGAATACACACCCGACCACACACCCGAACACACACCCGAATACACACCCGAACACACACCCGAACACGCACCCGAACACACACCCGAACACACCCGAACACAAACCCCACTACAACCCAAATACACACCCGAATACACACCCGAACACACTCCCGAATACACACCCGAAAACACACCCGAACACACAACCGAACACGCACCCGAACACACACCCGAACACACACCCGAATACAACCCGAATACACACCCGAACACACACCGGAACACACACCCGAACACACACCCGAATACAACCCGAATACACACCCGACCGCACACCCGAACACACACCCGAATACACACCCGAACACACACCCGAACACACACCCGAACACACTCCCGAATACAACCCGAATACACACCCGAACACACACCCGAACACACACCCGATTACAACCCGAATACACACCCGAACACACACCCGAATACACACCCGAACACACCCGAACACACACCCGACTACAACCCGAATACACACCCGAACACATACCCGAATACACACCCGAACACACCCGAACACACACCCGACTACAACCCGAATACACACCCGAACACACTCCCGAACACACACCCGAATACACCCCCGAACACACACCCGAATACAACCCGAATACACACCCGAACACACACCCGAACACACACCCGAATACAACCCAAATACACACCCGAACACACACCCGAATATACACCCGAATACACACCCGAACACTCACCCGAATACACACCCGAATACACACCCGAATACAAACCCGAAAACACACCCGAATACACACCCGAACACACACCCGAATACAAACCCGAAAACACACCCGAATACACACCCGAACACACACCCGAATGCAACCCGAATACACAACCGAACACACACCCGAATACACACCCGAACACACACCCGAATACAACCCGAATACACACCCGAACACACACCCGAATACACACCCGAACACACACCCGAACACACACCCGAATACAACCCGAATACACACCCGAACCCACACCCGAACACACACCCGAACACACCCCCGAATACAACCCGAATACACACCCGAACACACACCCGAACACACACCCGAATACAACCCAAATACACACCCGAACACACACCCGAATACACACCCGAACACACCCGAACACACACCCGAACACACACCCGAATACACACCCGAACACATACCCGAATACAACCCGAATACACACCCGAACACACACCCGAATACGCACCAGAACACACCCGAATACTCACCCGAACACACAACCGAACACACACCCGAACACACACCCGAATACAACCCGAATACACACCCGAACACACACCCGAATACAACCTGAATACAACCCGAATACACACCCGAACACACACCCGAACACACACCCGAATACAACCCGAACACACACCCGAACACACCCCCGAATACAACCCGAATACACACCCGAACACACACCCGAACACACACCCGAATACAACCCAAATACACACCCGAACACACACCCGAATACACACCCGAACACACCCGAACACACACCCGAACACACACCCGAATACACACCCGAACACATACCCGAATACAACCCGAATACACACCCGAACACACACCCGAATACGCACCAGAACACACCCGAATACTCACCCGAACACACAACCGAACACACACCCGAACACACACCCGAATACAACCCGAACACACACCCGAATACACCCCCGAACACACACCCGAATACAACCCGAATACACACCCGAACACACACCCGAACACACACCCGAATACAACCCAAATACACACCCGAACACACACCCGAATATACACCCGAATACACACCCGAACACTCACCCGAATACACACCCGAATACACACCCGAATACAAACCCGAAAACACACCCGAATACACACCCGAACACACACCCGAATACAAACCCGAAAACACACCCGAATACACACCCGAACACACACCCGAATGCAACCCGAATACACAACCGAACACACACCCGAATACACACCCGAACACACACCCGAATACAACCCGAATACACACCCGAACACACACCCGAATACACACCCGAACACACACCCGAACACACACCCGAATACAACCCGAATACACACCCGAACCCACACCCGAACACACACCCGAACACACCCCCGAATACAACCCGAATACACACCCGAACACACACCCGAACACACACCCGAATACAACCCAAATACACACCCGAACACACACCCGAATACACACCCGAACACACCCGAACACACACCCGAACACACACCCGAATACACACCCGAACACATACCCGAATACAACCCGAATACACACCCGAACACACACCCGAATACGCACCAGAACACACCCGAATACTCACCCGAACACACAACCGAACACACACCCGAACACACACCCGAATACAACCCGAATACACACCCGAACACACACCCGAATACAACCTGAATACACACCCGAACACACCGGAACACACACCCGAACACACACCCGAACACACACCCGAACACCAACCCGAATACAACCCGAATACACACCCGAACACACACCCGAACACACCCGAATACACACCCGAACACACACCCGAACACACACCGAAACACACACCCGAACACACACCCGAATACAACCCGAATACACACCCGAACACACACCCGAACACACACCCGAATACACACCCGAACACACACCCGAACACACACCCGAACACACACCCGAATACAACCCGTATACACACCCGAACACACACCCGAATACACACCTGAACACACCCGAACACACACCCGAACACACACCCGACTACAACCCGAATACACACCCGAACACTCACCCGAATACACACCCGAATACACACCCGAACACACACCCGAATACACACCAGAACACACACCCGAACACACACCCGAACACACACCCGAACACACACCCGAATACAACCCGAATACACACCCGAACACTCACCCGAATACACACCCGAATACACACCCGAACACACACCCGAATACACACCCGAAAACACACCCGAACACATACCCGAATACAACCCGAATACACACCCGAACACACACCCGAATACACACCCGAACACACCCGAACACACACCCGACTACAACCCGAATACACACCCGAACACACTCCCGAACACACACCCGAATACACCCCCGAACACACACCCGAATACAACCCGAATACACACCCGAAAACTCACCTGAATACACACCCGAATACACACCCGAACACACACCCGAATACACACCCGAACACACCCGAACACATACCCGACTACAACCCGAATACACACCCGAACACACACCCGAATACACACCCGAACACACCCGAACACACACCCGACTACAACCCGAATACACACCCGAACACACTCCCGAATACAACCCGAATACACACCCGAACACACACCCGAACACACACCCGAATACAACCCGAATACACACCCGAACACACACCCGAATACAACCCGAATACACACCCGAACACACACCCGAACACTCACCCGAATACAACCCGAATACACACCCGAACACACACCCGAACACACACCCGAATACACACCAGAACACACACCCGAACACACACCCGAACACACACCCGAACACACACCCGATTACAACCCGAATACACACCCGAACACACACCCGAATACACACCCGAACACACCCGAACACACACCCGACTACAACCCGAATACACACCCGAACACACACCCGAATACACACCCGAACACACCCGAACACACACCCGACTACAACCCGAATACACACCCGAACACACTCCCGAACACACACCCGAATACACCCCCGAACACACACCCGAATACAACCCGAATACACACCCGAAAACTCACCTGAATACACACCCGAATACACACCCGAACACACACCCGAATACACACCCGAACACACCCGAACACATACCCGACTACAACCCGAATACACACCCGAACACACACCCGAATACACACCCGAACACACCCGAACACACACCCGACTACAACCCGAATACACACCCGAACACACTCCCGAATACAACCCGAATACACACCCGAACACACTCCCGAATACACACCCGAAAACACACCCGAACACACAACCGAACACGCACCCGAACACACACCCGAACACACACCCGAATACAACCCGAATACACACCCGAACACACACCGGAACACACACCCGAACACACACCCGAACACACACCCGAATACAACCCGAATACACACCCGACCACACACCCGAACACACACCCGAATACACACCCGAACACACACCCGAACACGCACCCGAACACACACCCGAACACACCCGAACACAAACCCCACTACAACCCGAATACACACCCGAACACACTCCCGAATACACACCCGAAAACACACCCGAACACACAACCGAACACGCACCCGAACACACACCCGAACACACACCCGAATACAACCCGAATACACACCCGAACACACACCGGAACACACACCCGAACACACACCCGAACACACACCCGAATACAACCCGAATACACACCCGACCACACACCCGAACACACACCCGAATACACACCCGAACACACACCCGAACACACACCCGAACACACACCCGAATACAACCCGAATACACACCCGAACACACACCCGAACACACACCCGATTACAACCCAAATACACACCCGAACACACACCCGAATATACACCCGAATACACACCCGAACACTCACCCGAATACACACCCGAATACACACCCGAATACAAACCCGAAAACACACCCGAATACACACCCGAACACACACCCGAATACAAACCCGAAAACACACCCGAATACACACCCGAACACACACCCGAATGCAACCCGAATACACAACCGAACACACACCCGAATACACACCCGAACACACACCCGAATACAACCCGAATACACACCCGAACACACACCCGAATACACACCCGAACACACACCCGAACACACACCCGAATACAACCCGAATACACACCCGAACCCACACCCGAACACACACCCGAACACACCCCCGAATACAACCCGAATACACACCCGAACACACACCCGAACACACACCCGAATACAACCCAAATACACACCCGAACACACACCCGAATACACACCCGAACACACCCGAACACGCACCCGAACACACACCCGAATACACACCCGAACACATACCCGAATACAACCCGAATACACACCCGAACACACACCCGAATACGCACCCGAATACAACCCAAATACACACCCGAACACACACCCGAATATACACCCGAATACACACCCGAACACTCACCCGAATACACACCCGAATACACACCCGAATACAAACCCGAAAACACACCCGAATACACACCCGAACACACACCCGAATACAAACCCGAAAACACACCCGAATACACACCCGAACACACACCCGAATGCAACCCGAATACACAACCGAACACACACCCGAATACACACCCGAACACACACCCGAATACAACCCGAATACACACCCGAACACACACCCGAATACACACCCGAACACACACCCGAACACACACCCGAATACAACCCGAATACACACCCGAACCCACACCCGAACACACACCCGAACACACCCCCGAATACAACCCGAATACACACCCGAACACACACCCGAACACACACCCGAATACAACCCAAATACACACCCGAACACACACCCGAATACACACCCGAACACACCCGAACACGCACCCGAACACACACCCGAATACACACCCGAACACATACCCGAATACAACCCGAATACACACCCGAACACACACCCGAATACGCACCAGAACACACCCGAATACTCACCCGAACACACAACCGAACACACACCCGAACACACACCCGAATACAACCCGAATACACACCCGAACACACACCCGAATACAACCTGAATACACACCCGAACACACCGGAACACACACCCGAACACACACCCGAACACACACCCGAACACCAACCCGAATACAACCCGAATACACACCCGAACACACACCCGAACACACCCGAATACACACCCGAACACACACCCGAACACACACCGAAACACACACCCGAACACACACCCGAATACAACCCGAATACACACCCGAACACACACCCGAACACACACCCGAATACACACCCGAACACACACCCGAACACACACCCGAACACACACCCGAATACAACCCGTATACACACCCGAACACACACCCGAATACACACCTGAACACACCCGAACACACACCCGAACACACACCCGACTACAACCCGAATACACACCCGAACACTCACCCGAATACACACCCGAATACACACCCGAACACACACCCGAATACACACCAGAACACACACCCGAACACACACCCGAACACACACCCGAACACACACCCGAATACAACCCGAATACACACCCGAACACTCACCCGAATACACACCCGAATACACACCCGAACACACACCCGAATACACACCCGAAAACACACCCGAACACATACCCGAATACAACCCGAATACACACCCGAACACACACCCGAATACACACCAGAACACACCCGAATACTCACCCGAACACACAACCGAACACACACCCGAACACACACCCGAATACAACCCGAATACCCACCCGAACACACACCCAAATACAACCCGAATACACACCCGAACACACACCGGAACACACACCCGAACACACACCCGAACACACACCCGAATACAACCCGAATACACACCCGAACACACACCCGAACACACACCCGAATACACACCCGAACACAAACCCGAACACACCCCCGAACACACACCCGAATACAACCCGAATACACACCCGAACACACACCCGACTACAACCCGAATACACACCCGAACACACTCCCGAACACACACCCGAATACACCCCCGAACACACACCCGAATACAACCCGAATACACACCCGAACACTCACCCGAATACACACCCGAATACACACCCGAATACAAACCCGAAAACACACCCGAATACACACCCGAACACACACCCGAATGCAACCCGAATACACACCCGAACACACACCCGAATACACACCCGAACACACACCCGAATACAACCCGAATACACACCCGAACACACACCCGAATACACACCCGAACACACACCCGAACACACACCCGAACACACACCCGAATACAACCCGAATACACACCCGAACACACACCCGAATACACACCCGAACACACCCGAACACACACCCGACTACAACCCGAATATACACCCGAACACACACCCGAATACAACCCAAATACACACCCGAACACACACCCGAATACACACCCGAACACACCCGAACACACACCCGACTACAACCCGAATACACACCCGAATACACACCCGAACACACTCCCGAACACACACCCGAACACACCCGAATACTCACCCGAACACTCACCCGAACACACACCCGAATACAAACCGAACACACACCCGAACACACACCCGAATACAACCCGAACACACACCCGAACACACACCCGAATACAACCCGAATACACACCCGAACACACACCCGAACACACACCCGAATACAACCCGAATACACACCCGAATACACACCCGAATACACACCCGAACACACACCCGAATACACACCCGAACACACACCCGAACACAAACCCCAACACACACCCGAATACAACCCGAATACACACCCGAATACAAATCCGAACACACACCCGAATACAACCAGAACACACACCCGAACACACACCCGAATACAACCCGAATACACACCCGAACACACACCCGGACACACACCCGAACACACACCCGAACACACACCCGAACACACACCCGAATACAACCCGAACACACACCCGAATACAACCCGAATACACACCCGAACACTCACCCGAATACACACCCGAATACACACCCGAACACACACCCGAATACACACCCGAACACACTCCCGAATACACACCCGAACACACCCGAATACTCACCCGAACACACAACCGAACACACACCCGAACACACACCCGAACACACACCCGAATACAATCCGAATACACACCCGAACACACACCCGAATACAACCCGAATACACACCCGAACACACACCGGAACACACACCCGAACACACACCCGAACACACACCCGAATACAACCCGAATACACACCCGAACACACACCCGAACACACACCCGAATACACACCCGAACACACACCCGAACACACACCCGAATACACACCCGAACACACACCCGAACACACACCCGAACACACACCCGAATACAACCCGAATACACACCCGAACACATACCCGAATATAACCCGAATACACACCCGAACACACACCCGAATACACACCAGAACACACCCGAAAACTCACCCGAACACACACCCGAACACACACCCGACTACAACCCGAAAACACACCCGAACACTCACACGAATACACACCCGAATACACTCCCGAACACACACCCGAATACAACCCGAATACACACCCGAACACACACCCGAATACACACCTGAACACACCCGAACACACACCCGACTACAACCCGAATACACACCCGAACACTCACACGAATACACACCCGAATACACACCCGAACACACACCCGAATACACACCCGAACACACACCCGAACACACACCCGAACACACACCCGAATACAACCCGAATACACACCCGAACACTCACCCGAATACACACCCGAACACACACCCGAACACATACCCGAATACAACCCGAATACACACCCGAACACACTCCCGAATACACACCCGAACACACCCGAATACTCACCCGAACACACAACCGAACACACACCCGAACACACACCCGAACACACACCCGAATACAATCCGATAACACACCCGAATACAACCCGAATACACACCCGAATACACACCCGAACACACACCCGAATACACACCCGAACACACACCCGAATACACACCCGAATACACACCCGAATACACACCCGAACACACACCCGAACATACACCCGAACACACACCCGAATACACACCCGAACACACACCCGAACACACACCCGAATACAACCCGAATACACACCCGAATACAACCCGAATACACACCCGAACACACACCCGAACACACACCCGAATACACACCCGAACACACACCCGAATACAACCCGAATTCACAACCGAACACTCACCCGAATACACACCCGAATACACACACGAACACACGCCCGAATACACACCCGAAAACACACCCGAACACATACCCGAATACAACCAGAATACACACCCGAACACACACCCGAATACGCACCAGAACACACCCGAATACTCACCCGAACACACAACCGAACACACACCCGAACACACACCCGAATACATCCCGAATACACACCCGAACACACACCCGAATACACACCCGAACACACACCCGAACACACACCGAAACACACACCCGAACACACACCCGAATACAACCCGAATACACACCCGAACACACACCCGAACACACACCCGAATACACACCCGAACACACACCCGAACACACACCCGAACACACACCCGAATACAACCCAAATACACACCCGAACACACACCCGAATACACACCTGAACACACCCGAACACACACCCGACTACAACCCGAATACACACCCTAACACACACCCGAATACAACCCGAATACACACCCGAATACACACCCGAATACACACCCGAACACACACCCGAACACACACCCGAATACAACCCGAATACACACCCGAACACTCACCCGAATACACACCCGAATACACACCCGAACACACACCCGAATACACACCCGAAAACACACCCGAACTCATACCCGAATACAACCCGAATACACACCCGAACACACACCCGAATACACACCAGAACACACCCGAATACTCACCCGAACACACAACCGAACACACACCCGAACACACACCCGAACACACACCCGAATACAACCCGAATACACACCCGAACACACACCCGAATACAACCCGAATACACACCCGAACACACACCGGAACACACACCCGAACACACACCCGAACACACACCCGAATACAACCCGAATACACACCCGAACACACACCCGAACACACACCCGAATACACACCCGAACACACACCCGAACACACACCCGAACACACACCCGAATACAACCCGAATACACACCCGTACACACACCCGAACACACACCCGAATACACACCCGAACACACACCCGACTACAACCCGAATACACACCCGAATACACCCCCGAACACACACCCGAATACAACCCGAATACACACCCGAACACTCACCCGAATACACACCCGAAAACACACCCGGACACATACCCGAATACAACCAGAATACACACCCGAACACACACCCGAATACGCACCAGAACACACCCGAATACTCACCCGAACACACAACCGAACACACACCCGAACACACACCCGAATACATCCCGAATACACACCCGAACACACACCCGAACACACACCCGAATACACACCCGAACACACACCCGAACACACACCGAAACACACACCCGAACACACACCCGAATACAACCCGAATACACACCCGAACACACACCCGAACACACACCCGAATACACACCCGAACACACACCCGAACACACACCCGAACACACACCCGAATACAACCCAAATACACACCCGAACACACACCCGAATACACACCTGAACACACCCGAACACACACCCGACTACAACCCGAATACACACCCGAACACACACCCGAATACAACCCGAATACACACCCGAATACACACCCGAATACACACCCGAACACACACCCGAACACACACCCGAATACAACCCGAATACACACCCGAACACTCACCCGAATACACACCCGAATACACACCCGAACACACACCCGAATACACACCCGAAAACACACCCGAACACATACCCGAATACAACCCGAATACACACCCGAACACACACCCGAATACACACCAGAACACACCCGAATACTCACCCGAACACACAACCGAACACACACCCGAACACACACCCGAACACACACCCGAATACAACCCGAATACGCACCCGAACACACACCCGAATACAACCCGAATACACACCCGAACACACACCGGAACACACACCCGAACACACACCCGAACACACACCCGAATACAACCCGAATACACACCCGAACACACACCCGAACACACACCCGAATACACACCCGAACACACACCCGAACACACACCCGAACACACACCCGAATACAACCCGAATACACACCCGTACACACACCCGAACACACACCCGAATACACACCCGAACACACACCCGGGTGTGTATTCGGGTTGTATTCGGGTATGTGTTCGGGTGTGTTTTCGGGTGTGTATTCGGCTGTGTGTTCGGGTGTGTATTCGGGTTGTATTCGGGTGTGTGTTCGGGTGTGTGTTCGGGTGTGTGTTCGGGTGTGTGTTCTGGTGTGTATTCGGGTGTGTGTTCGGGTGTGTATTCGGGTGTGTATTCGGGTCAGTGTTCGGGTGTGCATCCGGGTTGTAGTCGGGTGTGTGTTCGGGTGTGTGTTCGGGTGTGTTCAGGTGTGTATTCGGGTGTGTGTTCGGGTGTGTATACGGGTTGTATTCGGGTGTGTGTTCGGGTGTGTGTTCGGGTGTGTGTTCGGGTGTGTGTTCGGGTGTGTGTTCGGGTGTGTATTCGGGTGTGTGTTCGGGTGTGTGTTCGGTTTGTATTCGGGCGTGTGTTCGGGTGTGTGTTCGGGTGAGTGTTCGGGTGAGTATTCGGGTGTGTTCGGGTGTGTGTTCGGGTGTGTATTCGGGTGTGTGTTCGGGTGTGTTCAGGTGTGTATTCGGGTGTGTGTTCGGGTTTGTATTCGGGTTGTATTCGGGTGTGTGTTCGGGTGTGTGTTCAGGTGTGTATTCGGGTGTGTGTTCGGGTGTGTGTTCGGGTGTGTATTCGGGTTGTATTCGGGTGTGTGTTCGGGTGTGTGTTCGGGTGTGTGTTCCGGTGTGTGTTCGGGTGTGTATTCGGGTTGTATTCGGGTGTGTGTTCGGGTGTGTGTTCAGGTGTGTGTTCGGGTGTGTGTTCGGGTGTGTATTCGGGTGTGTGTTCGGGTGTGTGTTCGGGTGTGTATTCGGGTTGTATTCGGGTGTGTGTTCGGGTGTGTGTTCGGGTGTGTGTTCCGGTGTGTGTTCGGGTGAGTATTCGGGTGTGTTCGGGTGTGTATTCGGGAGTGTGTTCGGGTGTGTATTCGGGTGTGTGTTCGGGTGTGTATTCGGGTGTGTATTCGGGTGAGTGTTCGGGTGTGTATTCGGGTTGTATTCGGGTGTGTGTTCGGGTTGTATTCGGGTGTGTGTTCGGGTGTGTGTTCGGGTGTGTGTTCGGGTGTGTGTCCGGGTGTGTGTTCGGGTGTGTATTTGGGTTGTATTCGGGTGTGTGTTCGGGTGTGTGTTCTGGTTGTATTCGGGTGTGTGTTCGGATTTGTATTCGGGTGTGTATTCGGGTTGTATTCGGGTGTGTGTTCGGGTTTGTGTTCGTGTGTGTGTTCGGGTGTGTATTCCGGTGTGTATTCGGGTTGTATTCGGGTGTGTGTTCGGGTGTGTGTTCAGGTGTGTGTTCGGGTGTGTGTTCGGGTGTGTGTTCGGGTGTGTGTCCGGGTGTGTGTTCGGGTGTGTATTCGGGTTGTATTTGGGTGTGTGTTCGGGTGTGTATTCGGGTTGTATTCGGGTGTGTGTTCGGGTGTGTGTTCGGGTGTGTGTTCGGTTGTGTGTTCGGGTGAGTATTCGGGTGTGTTCTGGTGTGTATTCGGGTGTGTGTTCGGGTGTGTATTCGGGTTGTATTCGGGTATGTGTTCGGGTGTGTTTTCGGTTGTGTATTCGGGTGTGTGTTCGGGTGTGTATTCGGGTGTGTATTCGGGTGAGTGTTCGGGTGTGTATTCGGGTTGTATTCGGGTGTGTGTTCGGGTGTGTGTTCGGGTGTGTGTTCGGGTGTGTGTTCTGGTGTGTATTCGGGTGTGTGTTCGGGTGTGTATTCGGGTGTGTATTCGGGTGAGTGTTCGGGTGTGTATTCGGGTTGTAGTCGGGTGTGTGTTCGGGTGTGTGTTCGGGTGTGTTCAGGTGTGTATTCGGGTGTGTGTTCGGGTGTGTATACGGGTTGTATTCGGGTGTGTGTTCGCGTGTGTGTTCGGGTGTGTGTTCGGGTGTGTGTTCGGGTGTGTGTTCGGGTGTGTATTCGGGTGTGTATTCGGGTGTGTGTTCGGGTGTGTGTTCGGTTTGTATTCGGGTGTGTGTTCGGGTGTGTGTTCGGGTGAGTGTTCGGGTGAGTATTCGGGTGTGTTCGGGTGTGTGTTCGGGTGTGTATTCGGGTGTGTGTTCGGGTGTGTTCAGGTGTGTATTCGGGTGTGTGTTCGGGTGTGCATTCGGGTTGTATTCGGGTGTGTGTTCGGGTGTGTGTTCAGGTGTGTATTTGGGTGTGTGTTCGGGTGCGTGTTCGGGTGTGTATTCGGGTTGTATTCGGGTGTGTGTTCGGGTGTGTGTTCGGGTGTGTGTTCCGGTGTGTGTTCGGGTGTGTATTCGGGTTGAATTCGGGTGTGTGTTCGGGTGTGTGTTCAGGTGTGTGTTCGGGTGTGTGTTCGGGTGTGTATTCGGGTGTGTGTTCGGGTGTGTGTTCGGGTGTGTATTCGGGTTGTATTCGGGTGTGTGTTCGGGTGTGTGTTCGGGTGTGTGTTCCGGTGTGTGTTCGGGTGAGTATTCGGGTGTGTTCGGGTGTGTATTCGGGAGTGTGTTCGGGTGTGTATTCGGGTGTGTGTTCGGGTGTGTATTCGGGTGTGTATTCGGGTGAGTGTTCGGGTGTGTATTCGGGTTGTATTCGGGTGTGTGTTCGGGTTGTATTCGGGTGTGTGTTCGGGTGTGTGTTCGGGTGTGTGTTCGGGTGTGTGTCCGGGTGTGTGTTCGGGTGTGTATTCGGGTTGTATTCGGGTGTGTGTTCGGGTGTGTGTTCTGGTTGTATTCGGGTGTGTGTTCGGATTTGTATTCGGGTGTGTATTCGGGTGTGTATTCGGGTTGTATTCGGGTGTGTGTTCGGGTTTGTGTTCGGGTGTGTGTTCGGGTGTGTATTCGGGTGTGTATTCGGGTTGTATTCGGGTGTGTGTTCGGGTGTGTGTTCAGGTGTGTGTTCGGGTGTGTGTTCGGGTGTGTATTCGGGTGTGTGTTCGGGTGTGTGTTCGGGTGTGTATTCGGGTTGTATTCGGGTGTGTGTTCGGGTGTGTGTTCGGGTGTGTGTTCCGGTGTGTGTTCGGGTGAGTATTCGGGTGTGTTCGGGTGTGTATTCGGGAGTGTGTTCGGGTGTGTATTCGGGTGTGTGTTCGGGTGTGTATTCGGGTGTGTATTCGGGTGAGTGTTCGGGTGTGTATTCGGGTTGTATTCGGGTGTGTGTTCGGGTTGTATTCGGGTGTGTGTTCGGGTGTGTGTTCGGGTGTGTGTTCGGGTGTGTGCCCGGGTGTGTGTTCGGGTGTGTATTCGGGTTGTATTCGGGTGTGTGTTCGGGTGTGTGTTCTGGTTGTATTCGGGTGTGTGTTCGGATTTGTATTCGGGTGTGTATTCGGGTGTGTATTCGGGTTGTATTCGGGTGTGTGTTCGGGTTTGTGTTCGGGTATGTGTTCGGGTGTGTATTCGGGTGTGTGTTCGGGTGTGTATTCGGGTGTGTGTTCGGGTGTGTATTCGGGTGTGTATTCGGGTGTGTATTCGGGTTGTATTCGGGTGTGTGTTTGGGTGTGTGTTCGGGTGTGTATTCGGGTTGTATTCGGGTGTGTGTTCGGGTGTGTGTTCGGGTGTGTGTTCGGTTTGTATTCGGGTGTGTGTTCGGGTGAGTGTTCGGGTGAGTATTCGGGTGTGTGTTCGGGAGTGTGTTCGGGTGTGTATTCGGGTGTGTATTCGGGTTGTAGTCGGGTGTGTGTTCGGGTGTGTTCGGGTGTGTATTCGGGTGTGTGTTCGGGTGTGTATTTGGGTTGTATTCGGGTGTATATCCGGGTTGTAGTCGGGTGTGTGTTCGGGTGTGTTCGGGTGTGTATTCGGGTGTGTGTTCGGGTGTGTATTCGGGTTGTATTCGGGTGTGTGTTCGGGTTTGTGTTCGGGTGTGTGTTCGGGTGTGTATTCGGGTGTGTGTTCGGGTGTGTATTCGGGTTGTATTCGGGTGTGTGTTCGGGTGTGTATTCGGGTGTGTGTTCGGGTGTGTATTCGGGTTGCATTCGGGTGTGTGTTCGGGTGTGTATTCGGGTGTGTTTTCGGGTTTGTATTCGGGTGTGTATTCGGGTGTGTATTCGGGTGAGTGTTCGGGTGTGTATTCGGGTTGTATTCGGGTGTGTGTTCGGGGGTGTATTCGGGTGTGTGTTCGGGAGTGTGTTCGGGTGTGTATTTGGGTTGTAGTCGGGTGTGTGTTCGGGAGTGTATTCGGGTGTGTGTTCGGGTGTGTATTCGGGTTGTAATCGGGTGTGTGTTCGGGTGTGTGTTCGGGTGTGTATTCGGGTTGTATTCGGGTGTGTGTTCGGGTGTGTGTTCGGGTTTGTGTTCGGGTGTGTATTCGGGTGTGTGTTCGGGTGTGTGTTCGGGTGTGTATTCGGGTTGTATTCGGGTGTGTGTTCGGGTGTGTGTTCGGGTGTGTGTTCCGGTGTGTGTTCGGGTGTGTATTCGGGTTGTATTTGGGTGTGTGTTCGGGTGTGTATTCGGGTGTGTGTTCGGGTGTGTGTTCGGGTGTGTGTTCGGTTGTGTGTTCGGGTGAGTATTCGGGTGTGTTCTGGTGTGTATTCGGGTGTGTGTTCGGGTGTGTATTCGGGTTGTATTCGGGTATGTGTTCGGGTGTGTTTTCGGGTGTGTATTCGGGTGTGTGTTCGGGTGTGTATTCGGGTGTGTATTCGGGTGAGTGTTCGGGTGTGTATTCGGGTTGTATTCGGGTGTGTGTTCGGGTGTGTGTTCGGGTGTGTGTTCGGGTGTGTGTTCGGGTGTGTGTTCTGGTGTGTATTCGGGTGTGTGTTCGGGTGTGTATTCGGGTGTGTATTCGGGTGAGTGTTCGGGTGTGTATTCGGGTTGTAGTCGGGTGTGTGTTCGGGTGTGTGTTCGGGTGTGTTCAGGTGTGTATTCGGGTGTGTGTTCGGGTGTGTATACGGGTTGTATTCGGGTGTGTGTTCGGGTGTGTGTTCGGGTGTGTGTTCGGGTGTGTGTTCGGGTGTGTTTCGGGTGTGTATTCGGGTGTGTGTTCGGGTGTGTGTTCGGTTTGTATTCGGGTGTGTGTTCGGGTGTGTGTTCGGGTGAGTGTTCGGGTGAGTATTCGGGTGTGTTCGGGTGTGTGTTCGGGTGTGTATTCGGGTGTGTGTTCGGGTGTGTTCAGGTGTGTATTCGGGTGTGTGTTCGGGTTTGTATTCGGGTTGTATTCGGGTGTGTGTTCGGGTGTGTGTTCAGGTGTGTATTCGGGTGTGTGTTCGGGTGTGTGTTCGGGTGTGTATTCGGGTTGTATTCGAGTGTGTGTTCGGGTGTGTGTTCCGGTGTGTGTTCGGGTGTGTATTCGGGTTGTATTCGGGTGTGTGTTCGGGTGTGTGTTCAGGTGTGTGTTCGGGTGTGTGTTCGGGTGTGTATTCGGGTGTGTGTTCGGGTGTGTGTTCGGGTGTGTATTCGGGTTGTATTCGGGTGTGTGTTCGGGTGTGTGTTCGGGTGTGTGTTCCGGTGTGTGTTCGGGTGAGTATTCGGGTGTGTTCGGGTGTGTATTCGGGAGTGTGTTCGGGTGTGTATTCGGGTGTGTGTTCGGGTGTGTATTCGGGTGTGTATTCGGGTGAGTGTTCGGGTGTGTATTCGGGTTGTATTCGGGTGTGTGTTCGGGTTGTATTCGGGTGTGTGTTCGGGTGTGTGTTCGGGTGTGTGTTCGGGTGTGTGTCCGGGTGTGTGTTCGGGTGTGTATTTGGGTTGTATTCGGGTGTGTGTTCGGGTGTGTGTTCTGGTTGTATTCGGGTGTGTGTTCGGATTTGTATTCGGGTGTGTATTCGGGTTGTATTCGGGTGTGTGTTCGGGTTTGTGTTCGGGTGTGTGTTCGGGTGTGTATTCGGGTGTGTATTCGGGTTGTATTCGGGTGTGTGTTCGGGTGTGTGTTCAGGTGTGTGTTCGGGTGTGTGTTCGGGTGTGTGTTCGGGTGTGTGTCCGGGTGTGTGTTCGGGTGTGTATTCGGGTTGTATTTGGGTGTGTGTTCGGGTGTGTATTCGGGTTGTATTCGGGTGTGTGTTCGGGTGTGTGTTCGGGTGTGTGTTCGGTTGTGTGTTCGGGTGAGTATTCGGGTGTGTTCTGGTGTGTATTCGGGTGTGTGTTCGGGTGTGTATTCGGGTTGTATTCGGGTATGTATTCGGGTGTGTATTCGGGTGTGTGTTCGGGTGTGTGTTCGGTTTGTATTCGGGTGTGTGTTCGGGTGTGTGTTCGGGTGAGTGTTCGGGTGAGTATTCGGGTGTGTTCGGGTGTGTGTTCGGGTGTGTATTCGGGTGTGTGTTCGGGTGTGTTCAGGTGTGTATTCGGGTGTGTGTTCGGGTTTGTATTCGGGTTGTATTCGGGTGTGTGTTCGGGTGTGTGTTCAGGTGTGTATTCGGGTGTGTGTTCGGGTGTGTGTTCGGGTGTGTATTCGGGTTGTATTCGAGTGTGTGTTCGGGTGTGTGTTCGGGTGTGTGTTCCGGTGTGTGTTCGGGTGTGTATTCGGGTTGTATTCGGGTGTGTGTTCGGGTGTGTGTTCAGGTGTGTGTTCGGGTGTGTATTCGGGTTGTAGTCGGGTGTGTGTTCGGGTGTGTGTTCGGGTGTGTTCAGGTGTGTATTCGGGTGTGTATTCGGGTGTGTATTCGGGTGTGTGTTCGGGTGTGTGTTCGGTTTGTATTCGGGCGTGTGTTCGGGTGTGTGTTCGGGTGAGTGTTCGGGTGAGTATTCGGGTGTGTTCGGGTGTGTGTTCGGGTGTGTATTCGGGTGTGTGTTCGGGTGTGTTCAGGTGTGTATTCGGGTGTGTGTTCGGGTTTGTATTCGGGTTGTATTCGGGTGTGTGTTCGGGTGTGTGTTCAGGTGTGTATTCGGGTGTGTGTTCGGGTGTGTGTTCGGGTGTGTATTCGGGTTGTATTCGGGTGTGTGTTCGGGTGTGTGTTCGGGTGTGTGTTCCGGTGTGTGTTCGGGTGTGTATTCGGGTTGTATTCGGGTGTGTGTTCGGGTGTGTGTTCAGGTGTGTGTTCGGGTGTGTGTTCGGGTGTGTATTCGGGTGTGTGTTCGGGTGTGTGTTCGGGTGTGTATTCGGGTTGTATTCGGGTGTGTGTTCGGGTGTGTGTTCGGGTGTGTGTTCGGGTGTGTGTTCCGGTGTGTGTTCGGGTGAGTATTCGGGTGTGTTCGGGTGTGTATTCGGGAGTGTGTTCGGGTGTGTATTCGGGTGTGTGTTCGGGTGTGTATTCGGGTGTGTATTCGGGTGAGTGTTCGGGTGTGTATTCGGGTTGTATTCGGGTGTGTGTTCGGGTTGTATTCGGGTGTGTGTTCGGGTGTGTGTTCGGGTGTGTGTTCGGGTGTGTGTCCGGGTGTGTGTTCGGGTGTGTATTTGGGTTGTATTCGGGTGTGTGTTCGGGTGTGTGTTCTGGTTGTATTCGGGTGTGTGTTCGGATTTGTATTCGGGTTTGTATTCGGGTTGTATTCGGGTGTGTGTTCGGGTTTGTGTTCGGGTGTGTGTTCGGGTGTGTATTCGGGTGTGTATTCGGGTTGTATTCGGGTGTGTGTTCGGGTGTGTGTTCAGGTGTGTGTTCGGGTGTGTGTTCGGGTGTGTGTTCGGGTGTGTGTCCGGGTGTGTGTTCGTGTGTGTATTCGGGTTGTATTTGGGTGTGTGTTCGGGTGTGTATTCGGGTTGTATTCGGGTGTGTGTTCGGGTGTGTGTTCGGGTGTGTGTTCGGTTGTGTGTTCGGGTGAGTATTCGGGTGTGTTCTGGTGTGTATTCGGGTGTGTGTTCGGGTGTGTATTCGGGTTGTATTCGGGTATGTGTTCGGGTGTGTTTTCGGTTGTGTATTCGGGTGTGTGTTCGGGTGTGTATTCGGGTTGTATTTGGGTGTGTGTTCGGGTGTGTATTCGGGTTGTATTCGGGTGTGTGTTCGGGTGTGTGTTCGGGTGTGTGTTCGGTTGTGTGTTCGGGTGAGTATTCGGGTGTGTTCTGGTGTGTATTCGGGTGTGTTCGGGTGTGTATTCGGGAGTGTGTTCGGGTGTGTATTCGGGTGTGTGTTCGGGTGTGTATTCGGGTGTGTATTCGGGTGAGTGTTCGGGTGTGTATTCGGGTTGTATTCGGGTGTGTGTTCGGGTTGTATTCGGGTGTGTGTTCGGGTGTGTGTTCGGGTGTGTGTTCGGGTGTGTGTTCGGGTGTGTGCCCGGGTGTGTGTTCGGGTGTGTATTCGGGTTGTATTCGGGTGTGTGTTCGGGTGTGTGTTCTGGTTGTATTCGGGTGTGTGTTCGGATTTGTATTCGGGTGTGTATTCGGGTGTGTATTCGGGTTGTATTCGGGTGTGTGTTCGGGTTTGTGTTCGGGTATGTGTTCGGGTGTGTATTCGGGTGTGTGTTCGGGTGTGTATTCGGGTGTGTGTTCGGGTGTGTATTCGGGTGTGTATTCGGGTGTGTATTCGGGTTGTATTCGGGTGTGTGTTTGGGTGTGTGTTCGGGTGTGTATTCGGGTTGTATTCGGGTGTGTGTTCGGGTGTGTGTTCGGGTGTGTGTTCGGTTTGTATTCGGGTGTGTGTTCGGGTGAGTGTTCGGGTGAGTATTCGGGTGTGTTCGGGTGTGTGTTCGGGAGTGTGTTCGGGTGTGTATTCGGGTGTGTATTCGGGTTGTAGTCGGGTGTGTGTTCGGTTTGTATTCGGGTGTGTGTTCGGGTGAGTGTTCGGGTGAGTATTCGGGTGTGTTCGGGTGTGTGTTCGGGAGTGTGTTCGGGTGTGTATTCGGGTGTGTATTCGGGTTGTAGTCGGGTGTGTGTTCGGGTGTGTTCGGGTGTGTATTCGGGTGTGTGTTCGGGTGTGTATTTGGGTTGTATTCGGGTGTATATCCGGGTTGTAGTCGGGTGTGTGTTCGGGTGTGTTCGGGTGTGTATTCGGGTGTGTGTTCGGGTGTGTATTCGGGTTGTATTCGGGTGTGTGTTCGGGTTTGTGTTCGGGTGTGTGTTCGGGTGTGTATTCGGGTGTGTGTTCGGGTGTGTATTCGGGTTGTATTCGGGTGTGTGTTCGGGTGTGTATTCGGGTGTGTGTTCGGGTGTGTATTCGGGTTGCATTCGGGTGTGTGTTCGGGTGTGTATTCGGGTGTGTTTTCGGGTTTGTATTCGGGTGTGTATTCGGGTGTGTATTCGGGTGAGTGTTCGGGTGTGTATTCGGGTTGTATTCGGGTGTGTGTTCGGGGGTGTATTCGGGTGTGTGTTCGGGAGTGTGTTCGGGTGTGTATTTGGGTTGTAGTCGGGTGTGTGTTCGGGAGTGTATTCGGGTGTGTGTTCGGGTGTGTATTCGGGTTGTAATCGGGTGTGTGTTCGGGTGTGTGTTCGGGTGTGTATTCGGGTTGTATTCGGGTGTGTGTTCGGGTGTGTGTTCGGGTTTGTGTTCGGGTGTGTATTCGGGTGTGTGTTCGGGTGTGTGTTCGGGTGTGTATTCGGGTTGTATTCGGGTGTGTGTTCGGGTGTGTGTTCGGGTGTGTGTTCCGGTGTGTGTTCGGGTGTGTATTCGGGTTGTATTTGGGTGTGTGTTCGGGTGTGTATTCGGGTTGTATTCGGGTGTGTGTTCGGGTGTGTGTTCGGGTGTGTGTTCGGTTGTGTGTTCGGGTGAGTATTCGGGTGTGTTCTGGTGTGTATTCGGGTGTGTGTTCGGGTGTGTATTCGGGTTGTATTCGGGTATGTGTTCGGGTGTGTTTTCGGGTGTGTATTCGGGTGTGTGTTCGGGTGTGTATTCGGGTGTGTATTCGGGTGAGTGTTCGGGTGTGTATTCGGGTTGTATTCGGGTGTGTGTTCGGGTGTGTGTTCGGGTGTGTGTTCGGGTGTGTGTTCGGGTGTGTGTTCTGGTGTGTATTCGGGTGTGTGTTCGGGTGTGTATTCGGGTGTGTATTCGGGTGAGTGTTCGGGTGTGTATTTGGGTTGTAGTCGGGTGTGTGTTCGGGTGTGTGTTCGGGTGTGTTCAGGTGTGTATTCGGGTGTGTGTTCGGGTGTGTATACGGGTTGTATTCGGGTGTGTGTTCGGGTGTGTGTTCGGGTGTGTGTTCGGGTGTGTGTTCGGGTGTGTGTTCGGGTGTGTATTCGGGTGTGTATTCGGGTGTGTGTTCGGGTGTGTGTTCGGTTTGTATTCGGGTGTGTGTTCGGGTGTGTGTTCGGGTGAGTGTTCGGGTGAGTATTCGGGTGTGTTCGGGTGTGTGTTCGGGTGTGTATTCGGGTGTGTGTTCGGGTGTGTTCAGGTGTGTATTCGGGTGTGTGTTCGGGTTTGTATTCGGGTTGTATTCGGGTGTGTGTTCGGGTGTGTGTTCAGGTGTGTATTCGGGTGTGTGTTCGGGTGTGTGTTCGGGTGTGTATTCGGGTTGTATTCGAGTGTGTGTTCGGGTGTGTGTTCCGGTGTGTGTTCGGGTGTGTATTCGGGTTGTATTCGGGTGTGTGTTCGGGTGTGTGTTCAGGTGTGTGTTCGGGTGTGTGTTCGGGTGTGTATTCGGGTGTGTGTTCGGGTGTGTGTTCGGGTGTGTATTCGGGTTGTATTCGGGTGTGTGTTCGGGTGTGTGTTCGGGTGTGTGTTCCGGTGTGTGTTCGGGTGAGTATTCGGGTGTGTTCGGGTGTGAATTCGGGAGTGTGTTCGGGTGTGTATTCGGGTGTGTGTTCGGGTGTGTATTCGGGTGTGTATTCGGGTGAGTGTTCGGGTGTGTATTCGGGTTGTATTCGGGTGTGTGTTCGGGTTGTATTCGGGTGTGTGTTCGGGTGTGTGTTCGGGTGTGTGTTCGGGTGTGTGTCCGGGTGTGTGTTCGGGTGTGTATTTGGGTTGTATTCGGGTGTGTATTCGGGTGTGTGTTCGGGTGTGTGTTCGGGTGTGTGTTCCGGTGTGTGTTCGGGTGAGTATTCGGGTGTGTTCGGGTGTGTATTCGGGAGTGTGTTCGGGTGTGTATTCGGGTGTGTGTTCGGGTGTGTATTCTGGTGTGTATTCGGGTGAGTGTTCGGGTGTGTATTCGGGTTGTATTCGGGTGTGTGTTCGGGTTGTATTCGGGTGTGTGTTCGGGTGTGTGTTCGGGTGTGTGTTCGGGTGTGTGTTCGGGTGTGTGTCCGGGTGTGTGTTCGGGTGTGTATTCGGGTTGTATTCGGGTGTGTGTTCGGGTGTGTGTTCTGGTTGTATTCGGGTGTGTGTTCGGATTTGTATTCGGGTGTGTATTCGGGTGTGTATTCGGGTTGTATTCGGGTGTGTGTTCGGGTTTGTGTTCGGGTATGTGTTCGGGTGTGTATTCGGGTGTGTGTTCGGGTGTGTATTCGGGTGTGTGTTCGGGTGTGTATTCGGGTGTGTATTCGGGTGTGTATTCGGGTTGTATTCGGGTGTGTGTTTGGGTGTGTGTTCGGGTGTGTATTCGGGTTGTATTCGGGTGTGTGTTCGGGTGTGTGTTCGGGTGTGTGTTCGGTTTGTATTCGGGTGTGTGTTCGGGTGAGTGTTCGGGTGAGTATTCGGGTGTGTTCGGGTGTGTGTTCGGGAGTGTGTTCGGGTGTGTATTCGGGTGGGTATTCGGGTTGTAGTCGGGTGTGTGTTCGGGTGTGTTCGGGTGTGTATTCGGGTGTGTGTTCGGGTGTGTATTTGGGTTGTATTCGGGTGTGTGTTCGGGTGTATATCCGGGTTGTAGTCGGGTGTGTGTTCGGGTGTGTTCGGGTGTGTATTCGGGTGTGTGTTCGGGTGTGTATTCGGGTGTGTATTCGGGTCAGTGTTCGGGTGTGCATCCGGGTTGTAGTCGGGTGTGTGTTCGGGTGTGTGTTCGGGTGTGTTCAGGTGTGTATTCGGGTGTGTGTTCGGGTGTGTATACGGGTTGTATTCGGGTGTGTGTTCGGGTGTGTGTTCGGGTGTGTGTTCGGGTGTGTGTTCGGGTGTGTATTCGGGTGTGTATTCGGGTGTGTGTTCGGGTGTGTGTTCGGTTTGTATTCGGGCGTGTGTTCGGGTGTGTGTTCGGGTGAGTGTTCGGGTGAGTATTCGGGTGTGTTCGGGTGTGTGTTCGGGTGTGTATTCGGGTGTGTGTTCGGGTGTGTTCAGGTGTGTATTCGGGTGTGTGTTCGGGTTTGTATTCGGGTTGTATTCGGGTGTGTGTTCGGGTGTGTGTTCAGGTGTGTATTCGGGTGTGTGTTCGGGTGTGTGTTCGGGTGTGTATTCGGGTTGTATTCGGGTGTGTGTTCGGGTGTGTGTTCGGGTGTGTGTTCCGGTGTGTGTTCGGGTGTGTATTCGGGTTGTATTCGGGTGTGTGTTCGGGTGTGTGTTCAGGTGTGTGTTCGGGTGTGTGTTCGGGTGTGTATTCGGGTGTGTGTTCGGGTGTGTGTTCGGGTGTGTATTCGGGTTGTATTCGGGTGTGTGTTCGGGTGTGTGTTCGGGTGTGTGTTCCGGTGTGTGTTCGGGTGAGTATTCGGGTGTGTTCGGGTGTGTATTCGGGAGTGTGTTCGGGTGTGTATTCGGGTGTGTGTTCGGGTGTGTATTCGGGTGTGTATTCGGGTGTGTTCGGGTGTGTATTCGGGTTGTATTCGGGTGTGTGTTCGGGTTGTATTCGGGTGTGTGTTCGGGTGTGTGTTCGGGTGTGTGTTCGGGTGTGTGTCCGGGTGTGTGTTCGGGTGTGTATTTGGGTTGTATTCGGGTGTGTGTTCGGGTGTGTGTTCTGGTTGTATTCGGGTGTGTGTTCGGATTTGTATTCGGGTGTGTATTCGGGTTGTATTCGGGTGTGTGTTCGGGTTTGTGTTCGTGTGTGTGTTCGGGTGTGTATTCCGGTGTGTATTCGGGTTGTATTCGGGTGTGTGTTCGGGTGTGTGTTCAGGTGTGTGTTCGGGTGTGTGTTCGGGTGTGTGTTCGGGTGTGTGTCCGGGTGTGTGTTCGGGTGTGTATTCGGGTTGTATTTGGGTGTGTGTTCGGGTGTGTATTCGGGTTGTATTCGGGTGTGTGTTCGGGTGTGTGTTCGGGTGTGTGTTCGGTTGTGTGTTCGGGTGAGTATTCGGGTGTGTTCTGGTGTGTATTCGGGTGTGTGTTCGGGTGTGTATTCGGGTTGTATTCGGGTATGTGTTCGGGTGTGTTTTCGGTTGTGTATTCGGGTGTGTGTTCGGGTGTGTATTCGGGTGTGTATTCGGGTGAGTGTTCGGGTGTGTATTCGGGTTGTATTCGGGTGTGTGTTCGGGTGTGTGTTCGGGTGTGTGTTCGGGTGTGTGTTCTGGTGTGTATTCGGGTGTGTGTTCGGGTGTGTATTCGGGTGTGTATTCGGGTGAGTGTTCGGGTGTGTATTCGGGTTGTAGTCGGGTGTGTGTTCGGGTGTGTGTTCGGGTGTGTTCAGGTGTGTATTCGGGTGTGTGTTCGGGTGTGTATACGGGTTGTATTCGGGTGTGTGTTCGCGTGTGTGTTCGGGTGTGTGTTCGGGTGTGTGTTCGGGTGTGTGTTCGGGTGTGTATTCGGGTGTGTATTCGGGTGTGTGTTCGGGTGTGTGTTCGGTTTGTATTCGGGTGTGTGTTCGGGTGTGTGTTCGGGTGAGTGTTCGGGTGAGTATTCGGGTGTGTTCGGGTGTGTGTTCGGGTGTGTATTCGGGTGTGTGTTCGGGTGTGTTCAGGTGTGTATTCGGGTGTGTGTTCGGGTGTGCATTCGGGTTGTATTCGGGTGTGTGTTCGGGTGTGTGTTCAGGTGTGTATTCGGGTGTGTGTTCGGGTGTGTGTTCGGGTGTGTATTCGGGTTGTATTCGGGTGTGTGTTCGGGTGTGTGTTCGGGTGTGTGTTCCGGTGTGTGTTCGGGTGTGTATTCGGGTTGAATTCGGGTGTGTGTTCGGGTGTGTGTTCAGGTGTGTGTTCGGGTGTGTGTTCGGGTGTGTATTCGGGTGTGTGTTCGGGTGTGTGTTCGGGTGTGTATTCGGGTTGTATTCGGGTGTGTGTTCGGGTGTGTGTTCGGGTGTGTGTTCCGGTGTGTGTTCGGGTGAGTATTCGGGTGTGTTCGGGTGTGTATTCGGGAGTGTGTTCGGGTGTGTATTCGGGTGTGTGTTCGGGTGTGTATTCGGGTGTGTATTCGGGTGAGTGTTCGGGTGTGTATTCGGGTTGTATTCGGGTGTGTGTTCGGGTTGTATTCGGGTGTGTGTTCGGGTGTGTGTTCGGGTGTGTGTTCGGGTGTGTGTCCGGGTGTGTGTTCGGGTGTGTATTCGGGTTGTATTCGGGTGTGTGTTCGGGTGTGTGTTCTGGTTGTATTCGGGTGTGTGTTCGGATTTGTATTCGGGTGTGTATTCGGGTGTGTATTCGGGTTGTATTCGGGTGTGTGTTCGGGTTGTATTCGGGTGTGTGTTCGGGTGTGTGTTCGGGTGTGTGTTCGGGTGTGTGTCCGGGTGTGTGTTCGGGTGTGTATTTGGGTTGTATTCGGGTGTGTGTTCGGGTGTGTGTTCTGGTTGTATTCGGGTGTGTGTTCGGATTTGTATTCGGGTGTGTATTCGGGTTGTATTCGGGTGTGTGTTCGGGTTTGTGTTCGTGTGTGTGTTCGGGTGTGTATTCCGGTGTGTATTCGGGTTGTATTCGGGTGTGTGTTCGGGTGTGTGTTCAGGTGTGTGTTCGGGTGTGTGTTCGGGTGTGTGTTCGGGTGTGTGTCCGGGTGTGTGTTCGGGTGTGTATTCGGGTTGTATTTGGGTGTGTGTTCGGGTGTGTATTCGGGTTGTATTCGGGTGTGTGTTCGGGTGTGTGTTCGGGTGTGTGTTCGGTTGTGTGTTCGGGTGAGTATTCGGGTGTGTTCTGGTGTGTATTCGGGTGTGTGTTCGGGTGTGTATTCGGGTTGTATTCGGGTATGTGTTCGGGTGTGTTTTCGGTTGTGTATTCGGGTGTGTGTTCGGGTGTGTATTCGGGTGTGTATTCGGGTGAGTGTTCGGGTGTGTATTCGGGTTGTATTCGGGTGTGTGTTCGGGTGTGTGTTCGGGTGTGTGTTCGGGTGTGTGTTCTGGTGTGTATTCGGGTGTGTGTTCGGGTGTGTATTCGGGTGTGTATTCGGGTGAGTGTTCGGGTGTGTATTCGGGTTGTAGTCGGGTGTGTGTTCGGGTGTGTGTTCGGGTGTGTTCAGGTGTGTATTCGGGTGTGTGTTCGGGTGTGTATACGGGTTGTATTCGGGTGTGTGTTCGCGTGTGTGTTCGGGTGTGTGTTCGGGTGTGTGTTCGGGTGTGTGTTCGGGTGTGTATTCGGGTGTGTATTCGGGTGTGTGTTCGGGTGTGTGTTCGGTTTGTATTCGGGTGTGTGTTCGGGTGTGTGTTCGGGTGAGTGTTCGGGTGAGTATTCGGGTGTGTTCGGGTGTGTGTTCGGGTGTGTATTCGGGTGTGTGTTCGGGTGTGTTCAGGTGTGTATTCGGGTGTGTGTTCGGGTGTGCATTCGGGTTGTATTCGGGTGTGTGTTCGGGTGTGTGTTCAGGTGTGTATTCGGGTGTGTGTTCGGGTGTGTGTTCGGGTGTGTATTCGGGTTGTATTCGGGTGTGTGTTCGGGTGTGTGTTCGGGTGTGTGTTCCGGTGTGTGTTCGGGTGTGTATTCGGGTTGAATTCGGGTGTGTGTTCGGGTGTGTGTTCAGGTGTGTGTTCGGGTGTGTGTTCGGGTGTGTATTCGGGTGTGTGTTCGGGTGTGTGTTCGGGTGTGTATTCGGGTTGTATTCGGGTGTGTGTTCGGGTGTGTGTTCGGGTGTGTGTTCCGGTGTGTGTTCGGGTGAGTATTCGGGTGTGTTCGGGTGTGTATTCGGGAGTGTGTTCGGGTGTGTATTCGGGTGTGTGTTCGGGTGTGTATTCGGGTGTGTATTCGGGTGAGTGTTCGGGTGTGTATTCGGGTTGTATTCGGGTGTGTGTTCGGGTTGTATTCGGGTGTGTGTTCGGGTGTGTGTTCGGGTGTGTGTTCGGGTGTGTGTCCGGGTGTGTGTTCGGGTGTGTATTCGGGTTGTATTCGGGTGTGTGTTCGGGTGTGTGTTCTGGTTGTATTCGGGTGTGTGTTCGGATTTGTATTCGGGTGTGTATTCGGGTGTGTATTCGGGTTGTATTCGGGTGTGTGTTCGGGTTTGTGTTCGGGTGTGTGTTCGGGTGTGTATTCGGGTGTGTATTCGGGTTGTATTCGGGTGTGTGTTCGGGTGTGTGTTCAGGTGTGTGTTCGGGTGTGTGTTCGGGTGTGTATTCGGGTGTGTGTTCGGGTGTGTGTTCGGGTGTGTATTCGGGTTGTATTCGGGTGTGTGTTCGGGTGTGTGTTCGGGTGTGTGTTCCGGTGTGTGTTCGGGTGAGTATTCGGGTGTGTTCGGGTGTGTATTCGGGAGTGTGTTCGGGTGTGTATTCGGGTGTGTGTTCGGGTGTGTATTCGGGTGTGTATTCGGGTGAGTGTTCGGGTGTGTGTTCGGGTGAGTGTTCGGGTGAGTATTCGGGTGTGTTCGGGTGTGTGTTCGGGTGTGTATTCGGGTGTGTGTTCGGGTGTGTTCAGGTGTGTATTCGGGTGTGTGTTCGGGTGTGCATTCGGGTTGTATTCGGGTGTGTGTTCGGGTGTGTGTTCAGGTGTGTATTCGGGTGTGTGTTCGGGTGTGTGTTCGGGTGTGTATTCGGGTTGTATTCGGGTGTGTGTTCGGGTGTGTGTTCGGGTGTGTGTTCCGGTGTGTGTTCGGGTGTGTATTCGGGTTGAATTCGGGTGTGTGTTCGGGTGTGTGTTCAGGTGTGTGTTCGGGTGTGTGTTCGGGTGTGTATTCGGGTGTGTGTTCGGGTGTGTGTTCGGGTGTGTATTCGGGTTGTATTCGGGTGTGTGTTCGGGTGTGTGTTCGGGTGTGTGTTCCGGTGTGTGTTCGGGTGAGTATTCGGGTGTGTTCGGGTGTGTATTCGGGAGTGTGTTCGGGTGTGTATTCGGGTGTGTGTTCGGGTGTGTATTCGGGTGTGTATTCGGGTGAGTGTTCGGGTGTGTATTCGGGTTGTATTCGGGTGTGTGTTCGGGTTGTATTCGGGTGTGTGTTCGGGTGTGTGTTCGGGTGTGTGTTCGGGTGTGTGTCCGGGTGTGTGTTCGGGTGTGTATTCGGGTTGTATTCGGGTGTGTGTTCGGGTGTGTGTTCTGGTTGTATTCGGGTGTGTGTTCGGATTTGTATTCGGGTGTGTATTGGGGTGTGTATTCGGGTTGTATTCGGGTGTGTGTTCGGGTTTGTGTTCGGGTGTGTGTTCGGGTGTGTATTCGGGTGTGTATTCGGGTTGTATTCGGGTGTGTGTTCGGGTGTGTGTTCAGGTGTGTGTTCGGGTGTGTGTTCGGGTGTGTATTCGGGTGTGTGTTCGGGTGTGTGTTCGGGTGTGTATTCGGGTTGTATTCGGGTGTGTGTTCGGGTGTGTGTCCGGGTGTGTGTTCGGGTGTGTATTCGGGTTGTATTTGGGTGTGTGTTCGGGTGTGTATTCGGGTTGTATTCGGGTGTGTGTTCGGGTGTGTGTTCGGGTGTGTGTTCGGTTGTGTGTTCGGGTGAGTATTCGGGTGTGTTCTGGTGTGTATTCGGGTGTGTGTTCGGGTGTGTATTCGGGTTGTATTCGGGTATGTGTTCGGGTGTGTTTTCGGTTGTGTATTCGGGTGTGTGTTCGGGTGTGTATTCGGGTGTGTATTCGGGTGAGTGTTCGGGTGTGTATTCGGGTTGTATTCGGGTGTGTGTTCGGGTGTGTGTTCGGGTGTGTGTTCGGGTGTGTGTTCTGGTGTGTATTCGGGTGTGTGTTCGGGTGTGTATTCGGGTGTGTATTCGGGTGAGTGTTCGGGTGTGTATTCGGGTTGTAGTCGGGTGTGTGTTCGGGTGTGTGTTCGGGTGTGTTCAGGTGTGTATTCGGGTGTGTGTTCGGGTGTGTATACGGGTTGTATTCGGGTGTGTGTTCGCGTGTGTGTTCGGGTGTGTGTTCGGGTGTGTGTTCGGGTGTGTGTTCGGGTGTGTATTCGGGTGTGTATTCGGGTGTGTGTTCGGGTGTGTGTTCGGTTTGTATTCGGGTGTGTGTTCGGGTGTGTGTTCGGGTGAGTGTTCGGGTGAGTATTCGGGTGTGTTCGGGTGTGTGTTCGGGTGTGTATTCGGGTGTGTGTTCGGGTGTGTTCAGGTGTGTATTCGGGTGTGTGTTCGGGTGTGCATTCGGGTTGTATTCGGGTGTGTGTTCGGGTTTGTGTTCAGGTGTGTATTCGGGTGTGTGTTCGGGTGTGTGTTCGGGTGTGTATTCGGGTTGTATTCGGGTGTGTGTTCGGGTGTGTGTTCGGGTGTGTGTTCCGGTGTGTGTTCGGGTGTGTATTCGGGTTGAATTCGGGTGTGTGTTCGGGTGTGTGTTCAGGTGTGTGTTCGGGTGTGTGTTCGGGTGTGTATTCGGGTGTGTGTTCGGGTGTGTGTTCGGGTGTGTATTCGGGTTGTATTCGGGTGTGTGTTCGGGTGTGTGTTCGGGTGTGTGTTCCGGTGTGTGTTCGGGTGAGTATTCGGGTGTGTTCGGGTGTGTATTCGGGAGTGTGTTCGGGTGTGTATTCGGGTGTGTGTTCGGGTGTGTATTCGGGTGTGTATTCGGGTGAGTGTTCGGGTGTGTATTCGGGTTGTATTCGGGTGTGTGTTCGGGTTGTATTCGGGTGTGTGTTCGGGTGTGTGTTCGGGTGTGTGTTCGGGTGTGTGTCCGGGTGTGTATTCGGGTGTGTATTCGGGTTGTATTCGGGTGTGTGTTCGGGTGTGTGTTCTGGTTGTATTCGGGTGTGTGTTCGGATTTGTATTCGGGTGTGTATTCGGGTGTGTATTCGGGTTGTATTCGGGTGTGTGTTCGGGTTTGTGTTCGGGTGTGTGTTCGGGTGTGTATTCGGGTGTGTATTCGGGTTGTATTCGGGTGTGTGTTCGGGTGTGTGTTCAGGTGTGTGTTCGGGTGTGTGTTCGGGTGTGTATTCGGGTGTGTGTTCGGGTGTGTGTTCGGGTGTGTATTCGGGTTGTATTCGGGTGTGTGTTCGGGTGTGTGTTCGGGTGTGTGTTCGGGTGTGTATTCGGGTGTGTGTTCGGGTGTGTTCAGGTGTGTATTCGGGTGTGTGTTCGGGTTTGTATTCGGGTTGTATTCGGGTGTGTGTTCGGGTGTGTGTTCAGGTGTGTATTCGGGTGTGTGTTCGGGTGTGTGTTCGGGTGTGTATTCGGGTTGTATTCGGGTGTGTGTTCGGGTGTGTGTTCGGGTGTGTGTTCCGGTGTGTGTTCGGGTGTGTATTCGGGTTGTATTCGGGTGTGTGTTCGGGTGTGTGTTCAGGTGTGTGTTCGGGTGTGTGTTCGGGTGTGTATTCGGGTGTGTGTTCGGGTGTGTGTTCGGGTGTGTATTCGGGTTGTATTCGGGTGTGTGTTCGGGTGTGTGTTCGGGTGTGTGTTCCGGTGTGTGTTCGGGTGAGTATTCGGGTGTGTTCGGGTGTGTATTCGGGAGTGTGTTCGGGTGTGTATTCGGGTGTGTGTTCGGGTGTGTATTCGGGTGTGTATTCGGGTGAGTGTTCGGGTGTGTATTCGGGTTGTATTCGGGTGTGTGTTCGGGTTGTATTCGGGTGTGTGTTCGGGTGTGTGTTCGGGTGTGTGTTCGGGTGTGTGTCCGGGTGTGTGTTCGGGTGTGTATTTGGGTTGTATTCGGGTGTGTGTTCGGGTGTGTGTTCTGGTTGTATTCGGGTGTGTGTTCGGATTTGTATTCGGGTGTGTATTCGGGTTGTATTCGGGTGTGTGTTCGGGTTTGTGTTCGTGTGTGTGTTCGGGTGTGTATTCCGGTGTGTATTCGGGTTGTATTCGGGTGTGTGTTCGGGTGTGTGTTCAGGTGTGTGTTCGGGTGTGTGTTCGGGTGTGTGTTCGGGTGTGTGTCCGGGTGTGTGTTCGGGTGTGTATTCGGGTTGTATTTGGGTGTGTGTTCGGGTGTGTATTCGGGTTGTATTCGGGTGTGTGTTCGGGTGTGTGTTCGGGTGTGTGTTCGGTTGTGTGTTCGGGTGAGTATTCGGGTGTGTTCTGGTGTGTATTCGGGTGTGTGTTCGGGTGTGTATTCGGGTTGTATTCGGGTATGTGTTCGGGTGTGTTTTCGGTTGTGTATTCGGGTGTGTGTTCGGGTGTGTATTCGGGTGTGTATTCGGGTGAGTGTTCGGGTGTGTATTCGGGTTGTATTCGGGTGTGTGTTCGGGTGTGTGTTCGGGTGTGTGTTCGGGTGTGTGTTCTGGTGTGTATTCGGGTGTGTGTTCGGGTGTGTATTCGGGTGTGTATTCGGGTGAGTGTTCGGGTGTGTATTCGGGTTGTAGTCGGGTGTGTGTTCGGGTGTGTGTTCGGGTGTGTTCAGGTGTGTATTCGGGTGTGTGTTCGGGTGTGTATACGGGTTGTATTCGGGTGTGTGTTCGCGTGTGTGTTCGGGTGTGTGTTCGGGTGTGTGTTCGGGTGTGTGTTCGGGTGTGTATTCGGGTGTGTATTCGGGTGTGTGTTCGGGTGTGTGTTCGGTTTGTATTCGGGTGTGTGTTCGGGTGTGTGTTCGGGTGAGTGTTCGGGTGAGTATTCGGGTGTGTTCGGGTGTGTGTTCGGGTGTGTATTCGGGTGTGTGTTCGGGTGTGTTCAGGTGTGTATTCGGGTGTGTGTTCGGGTGTGCATTCGGGTTGTATTCGGGTGTGTGTTCGGGTGTGTGTTCAGGTGTGTATTCGGGTGTGTGTTCGGGTGTGTGTTCGGGTGTGTATTCGGGTTGTATTCGGGTGTGTGTTCGGGTGTGTGTTCGGGTGTGTGTTCCGGTGTGTGTTCGGGTGTGTATTCGGGTTGAATTCGGGTGTGTGTTCGGGTGTGTGTTCAGGTGTGTGTTCGGGTGTGTGTTCGGGTGTGTATTCGGGTGTGTGTTCGGGTGTGTGTTCGGGTGTGTATTCGGGTTGTATTCGGGTGTGTGTTCGGGTGTGTGTTCGGGTGTGTGTTCCGGTGTGTGTTCGGGTGAGTATTCGGGTGTGTTCGGGTGTGTATTCGGGAGTGTGTTCGGGTGTGTATTCGGGTGTGTGTTCGGGTGTGTATTCGGGTGTGTATTCGGGTGAGTGTTCGGGTGTGTATTCGGGTTGTATTCGGGTGTGTGTTCGGGTTGTATTCGGGTGTGTGTTCGGGTGTGTGTTCGGGTGTGTGTCCGGGTGTGTGTTCGGGTGTGTATTCGGGTTGTATTCGGGTGTGTGTTCGGGTGTGTGTTCTGGTTGTATTCGGGTGTGTGTTCGGATTTGTATTCGGGTGTGTATTCGGGTGTGTATTCGGGTTGTATTCGGGTGTGTGTTCGGGTTTGTGTTCGGGTGTGTGTTCGGGTGTGTATTCGGGTGTGTATTCGGGTTGTATTCGGGTGTGTGTTCGGGTGTGTGTTCAGGTGTGTGTTCGGGTGTGTGTTCGGGTGTGTATTCGGGTGTGTGTTCGGGTGTGTGTTCGGGTGTGTATTCGGGTTGTATTCGGGTGTGTGTTCGGGTGTGTGTTCGGGTGTGTGTTCCGGTGTGTGTTCGGGTGAGTATTCGGGTGTGTTCGGGTGTGTATTCGGGAGTGTGTTCGGGTGTGTATTCGGGTGTGTGTTCGGGTGTGTATTCGGGTGTGTATTCGGGTGAGTGTTCGGGTGTGTATTCGGGTTGTATTCGGGTGTGTGTTCGGGTTGTATTCGGGTGTGTGTTCGGGTGTGTGTTCGGGTGTGTGTTCGGGTGTGTGTTCGGGTGTGTGCCCGGGTGTGTGTTCGGGTGTGTATTCGGGTTGTATTCGGGTGTGTGTTCGGGTGTGTGTTCTGGTTGTATTCGGGTGTGTGTTCGGATTTGTATTCGGGTGTGTATTCGGGTGTGTATTCGGGTTGTATTCGGGTGTGTGTTCGGGTTTGTGTTCGGGTATGTGTTCGGGTGTGTATTCGGGTGTGTGTTCGGGTGTGTATTCGGGTGTGTGTTCGGGTGTGTATTCGGGTGTGTATTCGGGTGTGTATTCGGGTTGTATTCGGGTGTGTGTTTGGGTGTGTGTTCGGGTGTGTATTCGGGTTGTATTCGGGTGTGTGTTCGGGTGTGTGTTCGGGTGTGTGTTCGGTTTGTATTCGGGTGTGTGTTCGGGTGAGTGTTCGGGTGAGTATTCGGGTGTGTTCGGGTGTGTGTTCGGGAGTGTGTTCGGGTGTGTATTCGGGTGTGTATTCGGGTTGTAGTCGGGTGTGTGTTCGGGTGTGTTCGGGTGTGTATTCGGGTGTGTGTTCGGGTGTGTATTTGGGTTGTATTCGGGTGTATATCCGGGTTGTAGTCGGGTGTGTGTTCGGGTGTGTTCGGGTGTGTATTCGGGTGTGTGTTCGGGTGTGTATTCGGGTTGTATTCGGGTGTGTGTTCGGGTTTGTGTTCGGGTGTGTGTTCGGGTGTGTATTCGGGTGTGTGTTCGGGTGTGTATTCGGGTTGTATTCGGGTGTGTGTTCGGGTGTGTATTCGGGTGTGTGTTCGGGTGTGTATTCGGGTTGCATTCGGGTGTGTGTTCGGGTGTGTATTCGGGTGTGTTTTCGGGTTTGTATTCGGGTGTGTATTCGGGTGTGTATTCGGGTGAGTGTTCGGGTGTGTATTCGGGTTGTATTCGGGTGTGTGTTCGGGGGTGTATTCGGGTGTGTGTTCGGGAGTGTGTTCGGGTGTGTATTTGGGTTGTAGTCGGGTGTGTGTTCGGGAGTGTATTCGGGTGTGTGTTCGGGTGTGTATTCGGGTTGTAATCGGGTGTGTGTTCGGGTGTGTGTTCGGGTGTGTATTCGGGTTGTATTCGGGTGTGTGTTCGGGTGTGTGTTCGGGTTTGTGTTCGGGTGTGTATTCGGGTGTGTGTTCGGGTGTGTGTTCGGGTGTGTATTCGGGTTGTATTCGGGTGTGTGTTCGGGTGTGTGTTCGGGTGTGTGTTCCGGTGTGTGTTCGGGTGTGTATTCGGGTTGTATTTGGGTGTGTATTCGGGTGTGTGTTCGGGTGTGTATTCGGGTGTGTATTCGGGTGAGTGTTCGGGTGTGTATTCGGGTTGTATTCGGGTGTGTGTTCGGGTGTGTGTTCGGGTGTGTGTTCGGGTGTGTGTTCGGGTGTGTGTTCTGGTGTGTATTCGGGTGTGTGTTCGGGTGTGTATTCGGGTGTGTATTCGGGTGAGTGTTCGGGTGTGTATTCGGGTTGTAGTCGGGTGTGTGTTCGGGTGTGTGTTCGGGTGTGTTCAGGTGTGTATTCGGGTGTGTGTTCGGGTGTGTATACGGGTTGTATTCGGGTGTGTGTTCGGGTGTGTGTTCGGGTGTGTGTTCGGGTGTGTTTCGGGTGTGTATTCGGGTGTGTGTTCGGGTGTGTGTTCGGTTTGTATTCGGGTGTGTGTTCGGGTGTGTGTTCGGGTGAGTGTTCGGGTGAGTATTCGGGTGTGTTCGGGTGTGTGTTCGGGTGTGTATTCGGGTGTGTGTTCGGGTGTGTTCAGGTGTGTATTCGGGTGTGTGTTCGGGTTTGTATTCGGGTTGTATTCGGGTGTGTGTTCGGGTGTGTGTTCAGGTGTGTATTCGGGTGTGTGTTCGGGTGTGTGTTCGGGTGTGTATTCGGGTTGTATTCGAGTGTGTGTTCGGGTGTGTGTTCCGGTGTGTGTTCGGGTGTGTATTCGGGTTGTATTCGGGTGTGTGTTCGGGTGTGTGTTCAGGTGTGTGTTCGGGTGTGTGTTCGGGTGTGTATTCGGGTGTGTGTTCGGGTGTGTGTTCGGGTGTGTATTCGGGTTGTATTCGGGTGTGTGTTCGGGTGTGTGTTCGGGTGTGTGTTCCGGTGTGTGTTCGGGTGAGTATTCGGGTGTGTTCGGGTGTGTATTCGGGAGTGTGTTCGGGTGTGTATTCGGGTGTGTGTTCGGGTGTGTATTCGGGTGTGTATTCGGGTGAGTGTTCGGGTGTGTATTCGGGTTGTATTCGGGTGTGTGTTCGGGTTGTATTCGGGTGTGTGTTCGGGTGTGTGTTCGGGTGTGTGTTCGGGTGTGTGTTCAGGTGTGTATTCGGGTGTGTGTTCGGGTGTGTGTTCGGGTGTGTATTCGGGTTGTATTCGAGTGTGTGTTCGGGTGTGTGTTCGGGTGTGTGTTCCGGTGTGTGTTCGGGTGTGTATTCGGGTTGTATTCGGGTGTGTGTTCGGGTGTGTGTTCAGGTGTGTGTTCGGGTGTGTGTTCGGGTGTGTATTCGGGTGTGTGTTCGGGTGTGTGTTCGGGTGTGTATTCGGGTTGTATTCGGGTGTGTGTTCGGGTGTGTGTTCGGGTGTGTGTTCCGGTGTGTGTTCGGGTGAGTATTCGGGTGTGTTCGGGTGTGTATTCGGGAGTGTGTTCGGGTGTGTATTCGGGTGTGTGTTCGGGTGTGTATTCGGGTGTGTATTCGGGTGAGTGTTCGGGTGTGTATTCGGGTTGTATTCGGGTGTGTGTTCGGGTTGTATTCGGGTGTGTGTTCGGGTGTGTGTTCGGGTGTGTGTTCGGGTGTGTGTCCGGGTGTGTGTTCGGGTGTGTATTTGGGTTGTATTCGGGTGTGTGTTCGGGTGTGTGTTCCGGTTGTATTCGGGTGTGTGTTCGGATTTGTATTCGGGTGTGTATTCGGGTTGTATTCGGGTGTGTGTTCGGGTTTGTGTTCGGGTGTGTGTTCGGGTGTGTATTCGGGTGTGTATTCGGGTTGTATTCGGGTGTGTGTTCGGGTGTGTGTTCAGGTGTGTGTTCGGGTGTGTGTTCGGGTGTGTGTTCGGGTGTGTGTTCGGGTGTGTGTCCGGGTGTGTGTTCGGGTGTGTATTCGGGTTGTATTTGGGTGTGTGTTCGGGTGTGTATTCGGGTTGTATTCGGGTGTGTGTTCGGGTGTGTGTTCGGGTGTGTGTTCGGTTGTGTGTTCGGGTGAGTATTCGGGTGTGTTCTGGTGTGTATTCGGGTGTGTGTTCGGGTGTGTATTCGGGTTGTATTCGGGTATGTGTTCGGGTGTGTTTTCGGTTGTGTATTCGGGTGTGTGTTCGGGTGTGTATTCGGGTGTGTATTCGGGTGAGTGTTCGGGTGTGTATTCGGGTTGTATTTGGGTGTGTGTTCGGCTGTGTGTTCGGGTGTGTGTTCGGGTGTGTGTTCTGGTGTGTATTCGGGTGTGTGTTCGGGTGTGTATTCGGGTGTGTATTCGGGTGAGTGTTCGGGTGTGTATTCGGGTTGTAGTCGGGTGTGTGTTCGGGTGTGTGTTCGGGTGTGTTCAGGTGTGTATTCGGGTGTGTATTCGGGTGTGTATTCGGGTGTGTGTTCGGGTGTGTGTTCGGTTTGTATTCGGGCGTGTGTTCGGGTGTGTGTTCGGGTGAGTGTTCGGGTGAGTATTCGGGTGTGTTCGGGTGTGTGTTCGGGTGTGTATTCGGGTGTGTGTTCGGGTGTGTTCAGGTGTGTATTCGGGTGTGTGTTCGGGTTTGTATTCGGGTTGTATTCGGGTGTGTGTTCGGGTGTGTGTTCAGGTGTGTATTCGGGTGTGTGTTCGGGTGTGTGTTCGGGTGTGTATTCGGGTTGTATTCGGGTGTGTGTTCGGGTGTGTGTTCGGGTGTGTGTTCCGGTGTGTGTTCGGGTGTGTATTCGGGTTGTATTCGGGTGTGTGTTCGGGTGTGTGTTCAGGTGTGTGTTCGGGTGTGTGTTCGGGTGTGTATTCGGGTGTGTGTTCGGGTGTGTGTTCGGGTGTGTATTCGGGTTGTATTCGGGTGTGTGTTCGGGTGTGTGTTCGGGTGTGTGTTCCGGTGTGTGTTCGGGTGAGTATTCGGGTGTGTTCGGGTGTGTATTCGGGAGTGTGTTCGGGTGTGTATTCGGGTGTGTGTTCGGGTGTGTATTCGGGTGTGTATTCGGGTGAGTGTTCGGGTGTGTATTCGGGTTGTATTCGGGTGTGTGTTCGGGTTGTATTCGGGTGTGTGTTCGGGTGTGTGTTCGGGTGTGTGTTCGGGTGTGTGTCCGGGTGTGTGTTCGGGTGTGTATTTGGGTTGTATTCGGGTGTGTGTTCGGGTGTGTGTTCTGGTTGTATTCGGGTGTGTGTTCGGATTTGTATTCGGGTGTGTATTCGGGTTGTATTCGGGTGTGTGTTCGGGTTTGTGTTCGGGTGTGTGTTCGGGTGTGTATTCGGGTGTGTATTCGGGTTGTATTCGGGTGTGTGTTCGGGTGTGTGTTCAGGTGTGTGTTCGGGTGTGTGTTCGGGTGTGTGTTCGGGTGTGTGTCCGGGTGTGTGTTCGTGTGTGTATTCGGGTTGTATTTGGGTGTGTGTTCGGGTGTGTATTCGGGTTGTATTCGGGTGTGTGTTCGGGTGTGTGTTCGGGTGTGTGTTCGGTTGTGTGTTCGGGTGAGTATTCGGGTGTGTTCTGGTGTGTATTCGGGTGTGTGTTCGGGTGTGTATTCGGGTTGTATTCGGGTATGTGTTCGGGTGTGTTTTCGGTTGTGTATTCGGGTGTGTGTTCGGGTGTGTATTCGGGTTGTATTTGGGTGTGTGTTCGGGTGTGTATTCGGGTTGTATTCGGGTGTGTGTTCGGGTGTGTGTTCGGGTGTGTGTTCGGTTGTGTGTTCGGGTGAGTATTCGGGTGTGTTCTGGTGTGTATTCGGGTGTGTTCGGGTGTGTATTCGGGAGTGTGTTCGGGTGTGTATTCGGGTGTGTGTTCGGGTGTGTATTCGGGTGTGTATTCGGGTGAGTGTTCGGGTGTGTATTCGGGTTGTATTCGGGTGTGTGTTCGGGTTGTATTCGGGTGTGTGTTCGGGTGTGTGTTCGGGTGTGTGTTCGGGTGTGTGTTCGGGTGTGTGCCCGGGTGTGTGTTCGGGTGTGTATTCGGGTTGTATTCGGGTGTGTGTTCGGGTGTGTGTTCTGGTTGTATTCGGGTGTGTGTTCGGATTTGTATTCGGGTGTGTATTCGGGTGTGTATTCGGGTTGTATTCGGGTGTGTGTTCGGGTTTGTGTTCGGGTATGTGTTCGGGTGTGTATTCGGGTGTGTGTTCGGGTGTGTATTCGGGTGTGTGTTCGGGTGTGTATTCGGGTGTGTATTCGGGTGTGTATTCGGGTTGTATTCGGGTGTGTGTTTGGGTGTGTGTTCGGGTGTGTATTCGGGTTGTATTCGGGTGTGTGTTCGGGTGTGTGTTCGGGTGTGTGTTCGGTTTGTATTCGGGTGTGTGTTCGGGTGAGTGTTCGGGTGAGTATTCGGGTGTGTTCGGGTGTGTGTTCGGGAGTGTGTTCGGGTGTGTATTCGGGTGTGTATTCGGGTTGTAGTCGGGTGTGTGTTCGGGTGTGTTCGGGTGTGTATTCGGGTGTGTGTTCGGGTGTGTATTTGGGTTGTATTCGGGTGTATATCCGGGTTGTAGTCGGGTGTGTGTTCGGGTGTGTTCGGGTGTGTATTCGGGTGTGTGTTCGGGTGTGTATTCGGGTTGTATTCGGGTGTGTGTTCGGGTTTGTGTTCGGGTGTGTGTTCGGGTGTGTATTCGGGTGTGTGTTCGGGTGTGTATTCGGGTTGTATTCGGGTGTGTGTTCGGGTGTGTATTCGGGTGTGTGTTCGGGTGTGTATTCGGGTTGCATTCGGGTGTGTGTTCGGGTGTGTATTCGGGTGTGTTTTCGGGTTTGTATTCGGGTGTGTATTCGGGTTTGTATTCGGGTGAGTGTTCGGGTGTGTATTCGGGTTGTATTCGGGTGTGTGTTCGGGGGTGTATTCGGGTGTGTGTTCGGGAGTGTGTTCGGGTGTGTATTTGGGTTGTAGTCGGGTGTGTGTTCGGGAGTGTATTCGGGTGTGTGTTCGGGTGTGTATTCGGGTTGTAATCGGGTGTGTGTTCGGGTGTGTGTTCGGGTGTGTATTCGGGTTGTATTCGGGTGTGTGTTCGGGTGTGTGTTCGGGTTTGTGTTCGGGTGTGTATTCGGGTGTGTGTTCGGGTGTGTGTTCGGGTGTGTATTCGGGTTGTATTCGGGTGTGTGTTCGGGTGTGTGTTCGGGTGTGTGTTCCGGTGTGTGTTCGGGTGTGTATTCGGGTTGTATTTGGGTGTGTGTTCGGGTGTGTATTCGGGTTGTATTCGGGTGTGTGTTCGGGTGTGTGTTCGGGTGTGTGTTCGGTTGTGTGTTCGGGTGAGTATTCGGGTGTGTTCTGGTGTGTATTCGGGTGTGTGTTCGGGTGTGTATTCGGGTTGTATTCGGGTATGTGTTCGGGTGTGTTTTCGGGTGTGTATTCGGGTGTGTGTTCGGGTGTGTATTCGGGTGTGTATTCGGGTGAGTGTTCGGGTGTGTATTCGGGTTGTATTCGGGTGTGTGTTCGGGTGTGTGTTCGGGTGTGTGTTCGGGTGTGTGTTCGGGTGTGTGTTCTGGTGTGTATTCGGGTGTGTGTTCGGGTGTGTATTCGGGTGTGTATTCGGGTGAGTGTTCGGGTGTGTATTCGGGTTGTAGTCGGGTGTGTGTTCGGGTGTGTGTTCGGGTGTGTTCAGGTGTGTATTCGGGTGTGTGTTCGGGTGTGTATACGGGTTGTATTCGGGTGTGTGTTCGGGTGTGTGTTCGGGTGTGTGTTCGGGTGTGTGTTCGGGTGTGTGTTCGGGTGTGTATTCGGGTGTGTATTCGGGTGTGTGTTCGGGTGTGTGTTCGGTTTGTATTCGGGTGTGTGTTCGGGTGTGTGTTCGGGTGAGTGTTCGGGTGAGTATTCGGGTGTGTTCGGGTGTGTGTTCGGGTGTGTATTCGGGTGTGTGTTCGGGTGTGTTCAGGTGTGTATTCGGGTGTGTGTTCGGGTTTGTATTCGGGTTGTATTCGGGTGTGTGTTCGGGTGTGTGTTCAGGTGTGTATTCGGGTGTGTGTTCGGGTGTGTGTTCGGGTGTGTATTCGGGTTGTATTCGAGTGTGTGTTCGGGTGTGTGTTCCGGTGTGTGTTCGGGTGTGTATTCGGGTTGTATTCGGGTGTGTGTTCGGGTGTGTGTTCGGGTGTGTATTCGGGTGTGTGTTCGGGTGTGTGTTCGGGTGTGTATTCGGGTTGTATTCGGGTGTGTGTTCGGGTGTGTGTTCGGGTGTGTGTTCCGGTGTGTGTTCGGGTGAGTATTCGGGTGTGTTCGGGTGTGTATTCGGGAGTGTGTTCGGGTGTGTATTCGGGTGTGTGTTCGGGTGTGTATTCGGGTGTGTATTCGGGTGAGTGTTCGGGTGTGTATTCGGGTTGTATTCGGGTGTGTGTTCGGGTTGTATTCGGGTGTGTGTTCGGGTGTGTGTTCGGGTGTGTGTTCGGGTGTGTGTCCGGGTGTGTGTTCGGGTGTGTATTTGGGTTGTATTCGGGTGTGTGTTCGGGTGTGTGTTCTGGTTGTATTCGGGTGTGTGTTCGGATTTGTATTCGGGTGTGTATTCGGGTTGTATTCGGGTGTGTGTTCGGGTTTGTGTTCGGGTGTGTGTTCGGGTGTGTATTCGGGTGTGTATTCGGGTTGTATTCGGGTGTGTGTTCGGGTGTGTGTTCAGGTGTGTGTTCGGGTGTGTGTTCGGGTGTGTGTTCGGGTGTGTGTCCGGGTGTGTGTTCGGGTGTGTATTCGGGTTGTATTTGGGTGTGTGTTCGGGTGTGTATTCGGGTTGTATTCGGGTGTGTGTTCGGGTGTGTGTTCGGGTGTGTGTTCGGTTGTGTGTTCGGGTGAGTATTCGGGTGTGTTCTGGTGTGTATTCGGGTGTGTGTTCGGGTGTGTATTCGGGTTGTATTCGGGTATGTATTCGGGTGTGTATTCGGGTGTGTGTTCGGGTGTGTGTTCGGTTTGTATTCGGGTGTGTGTTCGGGTGTGTGTTCGGGTGAGTGTTCGGGTGAGTATTCGGGTGTGTTCGGGTGTGTGTTCGGGTGTGTATTCGGGTGTGTGTTCGGGTGTGTTCAGGTGTGTATTCGGGTGTGTGTTCGGGTTTGTATTCGGGTTGTATTCGGGTGTGTGTTCGGGTGTGTGTTCAGGTGTGTATTCGGGTGTGTGTTCGGGTGTGTGTTCGGGTGTGTATTCGGGTTGTATTCGAGTGTGTGTTCGGGTGTGTGTTCGGGTGTGTGTTCCGGTGTGTGTTCGGGTGTGTATTCGGGTTGTATTCGGGTGTGTGTTCGGGTGTGTGTTCAGGTGTGTGTTCGGGTGTGTGTTCGGGTGTGTATTCGGGTGTGTGTTCGGGTGTGTGTTCGGGTGTGTATTCGGGTTGTATTCGGGTGTGTGTTCGGGTGTGTGTTCGGGTGTGTGTTCCGGTGTGTGTTCGGGTGAGTATTCGGGTGTGTTCGGGTGTGTATTCGGGAGTGTGTTCGGGTGTGTATTCGGGTGTGTGTTCGGGTGTGTATTCGGGTGTGTATTCGGGTGAGTGTTCGGGTGTGTATTCGGGTTGTATTCGGGTGTGTGTTCGGGTTGTATTCGGGTGTGTGTTCGGGTGTGTGTTCGGGTGTGTGTTCGGGTGTGTGTCCGGGTGTGTGTTCGGGTGTGTATTTGGGTTGTATTCGGGTGTGTGTTCGGGTGTGTGTTCTGGTTGTATTCGGGTGTGTGTTCGGATTTGTATTCGGGTGTGTATTCGGGTTGTATTCGGGTGTGTGTTCGGGTTTGTGTTCGGGTGTGTGTTCGGGTGTGTATTCGGGTGTGTATTCGGGTTGTATTCGGGTGTGTGTTCGGGTGTGTGTTCAGGTGTGTGTTCGGGTGTGTGTTCGGGTGTGTGTTCGGGTGTGTGTCCGGGTGTGTGTTCGGGTGTGTATTCGGGTTGTATTTGGGTGTGTGTTCGGGTGTGTATTCGGGTTGTATTCGGGTGTGTGTTCGGGTGTGTGTTCGGGTGTGTGTTCGGGTGTGTGTTCGGTTGTGTGTTCGGGTGAGTATTCGGGTGTGTTCTGGTGTGTATTCGGGTGTGTGTTCGGGTGTGTATTCGGGTTGTATTCGGGTATGTGTTCGGGTGTGTTTTCGGTTGTGTATTCGGGTGTGTGTTCGGGTGTGTATTCGGGTGTGTATTCGGGTGAGTGTTCGGGTGTGTATTCGGGTTGTATTTGGGTGTGTGTTCGGCTGTGTGTTCGGGTGTGTGTTCGGGTGTGTGTTCTGGTGTGTATTCGGGTGTGTGTTCGGGTGTGTATTCGGGTGTGTATTCGGGTGAGTGTTCGGGTGTGTATTCGGGTTGTAGTCGGGTGTGTGTTCGGGTGTGTGTTCGGGTGTGTTCAGGTGTGTATTCGGGTGTGTATTCGGGTGTGTATTCGGGTGTGTGTTCGGGTGTGTGTTCGGTTTGTATTCGGGCGTGTGTTCGGGTGTGTGTTCGGGTGAGTGTTCGGGTGAGTATTCGGGTGTGTTCGGGTGTGTGTTCGGGTGTGTATTCGGGTGTGTGTTCGGGTGTGTTCAGGTGTGTATTCGGGTGTGTGTTCGGGTTTGTATTCGGGTTGTATTCGGGTGTGTGTTCAGGTGTGTATTCGGGTGTGTGTTCGGGTGTGTGTTCGGGTGTGTATTCGGGTTGTATTCGGGTGTGTGTTCGGGTGTGTGTTCGGGTGTGTGTTCCGGTGTGTGTTCGGGTGTGTATTCGGGTTGTATTCGGGTGTGTGTTCGGGTGTGTGTTCAGGTGTGTGTTCGGGTGTGTGTTCGGGTGTGTATTCGGGTGTGTGTTCGGGTGTGTGTTCGGGTGTGTATTCGGGTTGTATTCGGGTGTGTGTTCGGGTGTGTGTTCGGGTGTGTGTTCCGGTGTGTGTTCGGGTGAGTATTCGGGTGTGTTCGGGTGTGTATTCGGGAGTGTGTTCGGGTGTGTATTCGGGTGTGTGTTCGGGTGTGTATTCGGGTGTGTATTCGGGTGAGTGTTCGGGTGTGTATTCGGGTTGTATTCGGGTGTGTGTTCGGGTTGTATTCGGGTGTGTGTTCGGGTGTGTGTTCGGGTGTGTGTTCGGGTGTGTGTCCGGGTGTGTGTTCGGGTGTGTATTTGGGTTGTATTCGGGTGTGTGTTCGGGTGTGTGTTCTGGTTGTATTCGGGTGTGTGTTCGGATTTGTATTCGGGTGTGTATTCGGGTTGTATTCGGGTGTGTGTTCGGGTTTGTGTTCGTGTGTGTGTTCGGGTGTGTATTCGGGTGTGTATTCGGGTTGTATTCGGGTGTGTGTTCGGGTGTGTGTTCAGGTGTGTGTTCGGGTGTGTGTTCGGGTGTGTGTTCGGGTGTGTGTCCGGGTGTGTGTTCGGGTGTGTATTCGGGTTGTATTTGGGTGTGTGTTCGGGTGTGTATTCGGGTTGTATTCGGGTGTGTGTTCGGGTGTGTGTTCGGGTGTGTGTTCGGTTGTGTGTTCGGGTGAGTATTCGGGTGTGTTCTGGTGTGTATTCGGGTGTGTGTTCGGGTGTGTATTCGGGTTGTATTCGGGTATGTGTTCGGGTGTGTTTTCGGTTGTGTATTCGGGTGTGTGTTCGGGTGTGTATTCGGGTGTGTATTCGGGTGAGTGTTCGGGTGTGTATTCGGGTTGTATTCGGGTGTGTGTTCGGGTGTGTGTTCGGGTGTGTGTTCGGGTGTGTGTTCTGGTGTGTATTCGGGTGTGTGTTCGGGTGTGTATTCGGGTGTGTATTCGGGTGAGTGTTCGGGAGTGTATTCGGGTTGTAGTCGGGTGTGTGTTCGGGTGTGTGTTCGGGTGTGTTCAGGTGTGTATTCGGGTGTGTGTTCGGGTGTGTATACGGGTTGTATTCGGGTGTGTGTTCGCGTGTGTGTTCGGGTGTGTGTTCGGGTGTGTGTTCGGGTGTGTGTTCGGGTGTGTGTTCGGGTGTGTATTCGGGTGTGTATTCGGGTGTGTGTTCGGGTGTGTGTTCGGTTTGTATTCGGGTGTGTGTTCGGGTGTGTGTTCGGGTGAGTGTTCGGGTGAGTATTCGGGTGTGTTCGGGTGTGTGTTCGGGTGTGTATTCGGGTGTGTGTTCGGGTGTGTTCAGGTGTGTATTCGGGTGTGTGTTCGGGTGTGCATTCGGGTTGTATTCGGGTGTGTGTTCGGGTGTGTGTTCAGGTGTGTATTCGGGTGTGTGTTCGGGTGTGTGTTCGGGTGTGTATTCGGGTTGTATTCGGGTGTGTGTTCGGGTGTGTGTTCGGGTGTGTGTTCCGGTGTGTGTTCGGGTGTGTATTCGGGTTGAATTCGGGTGTGTGTTCGGGTGTGTGTTCAGGTGTGTGTTCGGGTGTGTGTTCGGGTGTGTATTCGGGTGTGTGTTCGGGTGTGTGTTCGGGTGTGTATTCGGGTTGTATTCGGGTGTGTGTTCGGGTGTGTGTTCGGGTGTGTGTTCCGGTGTGTGTTCGGGTGAGTATTCGGGTGTGTTCGGGTGTGTATTCGGGAGTGTGTTCGGGTGTGTATTCGGGTGAGTGTTCGGGTGTGTATTCGGGTTGTATTCGGGTGTGTGTTCGGGTTGTATTCGGGTGTGTGTTCGGGTGTGTGTTCGGGTGTGTGTTCGGGTGTGTGTCCGGGTGTGTGTTCGGGTGTGTATTCGGGTTGTATTCGGGTGTGTGTTCGGGTGTGTGTTCTGGTTGTATTCGGGTGTGTGTTCGGATTTGTATTCGGGTGTGTATTCGGGTGTGTATTCGGGTTGTATTCGGGTGTGTGTTCGGGTTTGTGTTCGGGTGTGTGTTCGGGTGTGTATTCGGGTGTGTATTCGGGTTGTATTCGGGTGTGTGTTCGGGTGTGTGTTCAGGTGTGTGTTCGGGTGTGTGTTCGGGTGTGTATTCGGGTGTGTGTTCGGGTGTGTGTTCGGGTGTGTATTCGGGTTGTATTCGGGTGTGTGTTCGGGTGTGTGTTCGGGTGTGTGTTCCGGTGTGTGTTCGGGTGAGTATTCGGGTGTGTTCGGGTGTGTATTCGGGAGTGTGTTCGGGTGTGTATTCGGGTGTGTGTTCGGGTGTGTATTCTGGTGTGTATTCGGGTGAGTGTTCGGGTGTGTATTCGGGTTGTATTCGGGTGTGTGTTCGGGTTGTATTCGGGTGTGTGTTCGGGTGTGTGTTCGGGTGTGTGTTCGGGTGTGTGTTCGGGTGTGTGTCCGGGTGTGTGTTCGGGTGTGTATTCGGGTTGTATTCGGGTGTGTGTTCGGGTGTGTGTTCTGGTTGTATTCGGGTGTGTGTTCGGATTTGTATTCGGGTGTGTATTCGGGTTGTATTCGGGTGTGTGTTCGGGTTTGTGTTCGGGTATGTGTTCGGGTGTGTATTCGGGTGTGTGTTCGGGTGTGTATTCGGGTGTGTGTTCGGGTGTGTATTCGGGTGTGTATTCGGGTGTGTATTCGGGTTGTATTCGGGTGTGTGTTTGGGTGTGTGTTCGGGTGTGTATTCGGGTTGTATTCGGGTGTGTGTTCGGGTGTGTGTTCGGGTGTGTGTTCGGTTTGTATTCGGGTGTGTGTTCGGGTGAGTGTTCGGGTGAGTATTCGGGTGTGTTCGGGTGTGTGTTCGGGAGTGTGTTCGGGTGTGTATTCGGGTGGGTATTCGGGTTGTAGTCGGGTGTGTGTTCGGGTGTGTTCGGGTGTGTATTCGGGTGTGTGTTCGGGTGTGTATTTGGGTTGTATTCGGGTGTGTGTTCGGGTGTATATCCGGGTTGTAGTCGGGTGTGTGTTCGGGTGTGTTCGGGTGTGTATTCGGGTGTGTGTTCGGGTGTGTATTCGGGTTGTATTCGGGTGTGTGTTCGGGTTTGTGTTCGGGTGTGTGTTCGGGTGTGTATTCGGGTGTGTGTTCGGGTGTGTATTCGGGTGTGTGTTCGGGTGTGTATTCGGGTTGCATTCGGGTGTGTGTTCGGGTGTGTATTCGGGTGTGTTTTCGGGTTTGTATTCGGGTGTGTATTCGGGTGTGTATTCGGGTGAGTGTTCGGGTGTGTATTCGGGTTGTATTCGGGTGTGTGTTCGGGGGTGTATTCGGGTGTGTGTTCGGGAGTGTGTTCGGGTGTGTATTTGGGTTGTAGTCGGGTGTGTGTTCGGGAGTGTATTCGGGTGTGTGTTCGGGTGTGTATTCGGGTTGTAATCGGGTGTGTGTTCGGGTGTGTGTTCGGGTGTGTATTCGGGTTGTATTCGGGTGTGTGTTCGGGTGTGTGTTCGGGTTTGTGTTCGGGTGTGTATTCGGGTGTGTTCGGGTGTGTGTTCGGGTGTGTATTCGGGTTGTATTCGGGTGTGTGTTCGGGTGTGTGTTCGGGTGTGTGTTCCGGTGTGTGTTCGGGTGTGTATTCGGGTTGTATTTGGGTGTGTGTTCGGGTGTGTATTCGGGTTGTATTCGGGTGTGTGTTCGGGTGTGTGTTCGGGTGTGTGTTCGGTTGTGTGTTCGGGTGAGTATTCGGGTGTGTTCTGGTGTGTATTCGGGTGTGTGTTCGGGTGTGTATTCGGGTTGTATTCGGGTATGTGTTCGGGTGTGTTTTCGGGTGTGTATTCGGGTGTGTGTTCGGGTGTGTATTCGGGTGTGTATTCGGGTGAGTGTTCGGGTGTGTATTCGGGTTGTATTCGGGTGTGTGTTCGGGTGTGTGTTCGGGTGTGTGTTCGGGTGTGTGTTCGGGTGTGTGTTCTGGTGTGTATTCGGGTGTGTGTTCGGGTGTGTATTCGGGTGTGTATTCGGGTGAGTGTTCGGGTGTGTATTCGGGTTGTAGTCGGGTGTGTGTTCGGGTGTGTGTTCGGGTGTGTTCAGGTGTGTATTCGGGTGTGTGTTCGGGTGTGTATACGGTTTGTATTCGGGTGTGTGTTCGGGTGTGTGTTCGGGTGTGTGTTCGGGTGTGTGTTCGGGTGTGTGTTCGGGTGTGTATTCGGGTGTGTATTCGGGTGTGTGTTCGGGTGTGTGTTCGGTTTGTATTCGGGTGTGTGTTCGGGTGTGTGTTCGGGTGAGTGTTCGGGTGAGTATTCGGGTGTGTTCGGGTGTGTGTTCGGGTGTGTATTCGGGTGTGTGTTCGGGTGTGTTCAGGTGTGTATTCGGGTGTGTGTTCGGGTTTGTATTCGGGTTGTATTCGGGTGTGTGTTCGGGTGTGTGTTCGGGTGTGTTCAGGTGTGTATTCGGGTGTGTGTTCGGGTTTGTATTCGGGTTGTATTCGGGTGTGTGTTCGGGTGTGTGTTCAGGTGTGTGTTCGGGTGTGTGTTCGGGTGTGTGTTCCGGTGTGTGTTCGGGTGTGTATTCGGGTTGTATTCGGGTGTGTGTTCGGGTGTGTGTTCAGGTGTGTGTTCGGGTGTGTGTTCGGGTGTGTATTCGGGTGTGTGTTCGGGTGTGTGTTCGGGTGTGTATTCGGGTTGTATTCGGGTGTGTGTTCGGGTGTGTGTTCGGGTGTGTGTTCCGGTGTGTGTTCGGGTGAGTATTCGGGTGTGTTCGGGTGTGTATTCGGGAGTGTGTTCGGGTGTGTATTCGGGTGTGTGTTCGGGTGTGTATTCGGGTGTGTATTCGGGTGAGTGTTCGGGTGTGTATTCGGGTTGTATTCGGGTGTGTGTTCGGGTTGTATTCGGGTGTGTGTTCGGGTGTGTGTTCGGGTGTGTGTTCGGGTGTGTGTCCGGGTGTGTGTTCGGGTGTGTATTTGGGTTGTATTCGGGTGTGTGTTCGGGTGTGTGTTCTGGTTGTATTCGGGTGTGTGTTCGGATTTGTATTCGGGTGTGTATTCGGGTTGTATTCGGGTGTGTGTTCGGGTTTGTGTTCGTGTGTGTGTTCGGGTGTGTATTCGGGTGTGTATTCGGGTTGTATTCGGGTGTGTGTTCGGGTGTGTGTTCAGGTGTGTGTTCGGGTGTGTGTTCGGGTGTGTGTTCGGGTGTGTGTCCGGGTGTGTGTTCGGGTGTGTATTCGGGTTGTATTTGGGTGTGTGTTCGGGTGTGTATTCGGGTTGTATTCGGGTGTGTGTTCGGGTGTGTGTTCGGGTGTGTGTTCGGTTGTGTGTTCGGGTGAGTATTCGGGTGTGTTCTGGTGTGTATTCGGGTGTGTGTTCGGGTGTGTATTCGGGTTGTATTCGGGTATGTGTTCGGGTGTGTTTTCGGTTGTGTATTCGGGTGTGTGTTCGGGTGTGTATTCGGGTGTGTATTCGGGTGAGTGTTCGGGTGTGTATTCGGGTTGTATTCGGGTGTGTGTTCGGGTGTGTGTTCGGGTGTGTGTTCGGGTGTGTGTTCTGGTGTGTATTCGGGTGTGTGTTCGGGTGTGTATTCGGGTGTGTATTCGGGTGAGTGTTCGGGTGTGTATTCGGGTTGTAGTCGGGTGTGTGTTCGGGTGTGTGTTCGGGTGTGTTCAGGTGTGTATTCGGGTGTGTGTTCGGGTGTGTATACGGGTTGTATTCGGGTGTGTGTTCGCGTGTGTGTTCGGGTGTGTGTTCGGGTGTGTGTTCGGGTGTGTGTTCGGGTGTGTGTTCGGGTGTGTATTCGGGTGTGTATTCGGGTGTGTGTTCGGGTGTGTGTTCGGTTTGTATTCGGGTGTGTGTTCGGGTGTGTGTTCGGGTGAGTGTTCGGGTGAGTATTCGGGTGTGTTCGGGTGTGTGTTCGGGTGTGTATTCGGGTGTGTGTTCGGGTGTGTTCAGGTGTGTATTCGGGTGTGTGTTCGGGTGTGCATTCGGGTTGTATTCGGGTGTGTGTTCGGGTGTGTGTTCAGGTGTGTATTCGGGTGTGTGTTCGGGTGTGTGTTCGGGTGTGTATTCGGGTTGTATTCGGGTGTGTGTTCGGGTGTGTGTTCGGGTGTGTGTTCCGGTGTGTGTTCGGGTGTGTATTCGGGTTGAATTCGGGTGTGTGTTCGGGTGTGTGTTCAGGTGTGTGTTCGGGTGTGTGTTCGGGTGTGTATTCGGGTGTGTGTTCGGGTGTGTGTTCGGGTGTGTATTCGGGTTGTATTCGGGTGTGTGTTCGGGTGTGTGTTCGGGTGTGTGTTCCGGTGTGTGTTCGGGTGAGTATTCGGGTGTGTTCGGGTGTGTATTCGGGAGTGTGTTCGGGTGTGTATTCGGGTGAGTGTTCGGGTGTGTATTCGGGTTGTATTCGGGTGTGTGTTCGGGTTGTATTCGGGTGTGTGTTCGGGTGTGTGTTCGGGTGTGTGTTCGGGTGTGTGTCCGGGTGTGTGTTCGGGTGTGTATTCGGGTTGTATTCGGGTGTGTGTTCGGGTGTGTGTTCTGGTTGTATTCGGGTGTGTGTTCGGATTTGTATTCGGGTGTGTATTCGGGTGTGTATTCGGGTTGTATTCGGGTGTGTGTTCGGGTTTGTGTTCGGGTGTGTGTTCGGGTGTGTATTCGGGTGTGCATTCGGGTTGTATTCGGGTGTGTGTTCGGGTGTGTGTTCAGGTGTGTGTTCGGGTGTGTGTTCGGGTGTGTATTCGGGTGTGTGTTCGGGTGTGTGTTCGGGTGTGTATTCGGGTTGTATTCGGGTGTGTGTTCGGGTGTGTGTTCGGGTGTGTGTTCCGGTGTGTGTTCGGGTGAGTATTCGGGTGTGTTCGGGTGTGTATTCGGGAGTGTGTTCGGGTGTGTATTCGGGTGTGTGTTCGGGTGTGTATTCTGGTGTGTATTCGGGTGAGTGTTCGGGTGTGTATTCGGGTTGTATTCGGGTGTGTGTTCGGGTTGTATTCGGGTGTGTGTTCGGGTGTGTGTTCGGGTGTGTGTTCGGGTGTGTGTCCGGGTGTGTGTTCGGGTGTGTATTCGGGTTGTATTCGGGTGTGTGTTCGGGTGTGTGTTCTGGTTGTATTCGGGTGTGTGTTCGGATTTGTATTCGGGTGTGTATTCGGGTGTGTATTCGGGTTGTATTCGGGTGTGTGTTCGGGTTTGTGTTCGGGTATGTGTTCGGGTGTGTATTCGGGTGTGTGTTCGGGTGTGTATTCGGGTGTGTGTTCGGGTGTGTATTCGGGTGTGTATTCGGGTGTGTATTCGGGTTGTATTCGGGTGTGTGTTTGGGTGTGTGTTCGGGTGTGTATTCGGGTTGTATTCGGGTGTGTGTTCGGGTGTGTGTTCGGGTGTGTGTTCGGTTTGTATTCGGGTGTGTGTTCGGGTGAGTGTTCGGGTGAGTATTCGGGTGTGTTCGGGTGTGTGTTCGGGAGTGTGTTCGGGTGTGTATTCGGGTGGGTATTCGGGTTGTAGTCGGGTGTGTGTTCGGGTGTGTTCGGGTGTGTATTCGGGTGTGTGTTCGGGTGTGTATTTGGGTTGTATTCGGGTGTGTGTTCGGGTGTATATCCGGGTTGTAGTCGGGTGTGTGTTCGGGTGTGTTCGGGTGTGTATTCGGGTGTGTGTTCGGGTGTGTATTCGGGTTGTATTCGGGTGTGTGTTCGGGTTTGTGTTCGGGTGTGTGTTCGGGTGTGTATTCGGGTGTGTGTTCGGGTGTGTATTCGGGTTGTATTCGGGTGTGTGTTCGGGTGTGTATTCGGGTGTGTGTTCGGGTGTGTATTCGGGTTGCATTCGGGTGTGTGTTCGGGTGTGTATTCGGGTGTGTTTTCGGGTTTGTATTCGGGTGTGTATTCGGGTGTGTATTCGGGTGAGTGTTCGGGTGTGTATTCGGGTTGTATTCGGGTGTGTGTTCGGGGGTGTATTCGGGTGTGTGTTCGGGTGTGTATTCGGGTGTGTATTCGGGTGAGTGTTCGGGTGTGTATTCGGGTTGTATTCGGGTGTGTGTTCGGGTTGTATTCGGGTGTGTGTTCGGGTGTGTGTTCGGGTGTGTGTTCCGGTGTGTGTTCGGGTGAGTATTCGGGTGTGTTCGGGTGTGTATTCGGGAGTGTGTTCGGGTGTGTATTCGGGTGTGTGTTCGGGTGTGTATTCGGGTGTGTATTCGGGTGAGTGTTCGGGTGTGTATTCGGGTTGTATTCGGGTGTGTGTTCGGGTTGTATTCGGGTGTGTGTTCGGGTGTGTGTTCGGGTGTGTGTTCGGGTGTGTGTCCGGGTGTGTGTTCGGGTGTGTATTTGGGTTGTATTCGGGTGTGTGTTCGGGTGTGTGTTCTGGTTGTATTCGGGTGTGTGTTCGGATTTGTATTCGGGTGTGTATTCGGGTTGTATTCGGGTGTGTGTTCGGGTTTGTGTTCGGGTGTGTGTTCGGGTGTGTATTCGGGTGTGTATTCGGGTTGTATTCGGGTGTGTGTTCGGGTGTGTGTTCAGGTGTGTGTTCGGGTGTGTGTTCGGGTGTGTGTTCGGGTGTGTGTCCGGGTGTGTGTTCGGGTGTGTATTCGGGTTGTATTTGGGTGTGTGTTCGGGTGTGTATTCGGGTTGTATTCGGGTGTGTGTTCGGGTGTGTGTTCGGGTGTGTGTTCGGTTGTGTGTTCGGGTGAGTATTCGGGTGTGTTCTGGTGTGTATTCGGGTGTGTGTTCGGGTGTGTATTCGGGTTGTATTCGGGTATGTATTCGGGTGTGTATTCGGGTGTGTGTTCGGGTGTGTGTTCGGTTTGTATTCGGGTGTGTGTTCGGGTGTGTGTTCGGGTGAGTGTTCGGGTGAGTATTCGGGTGTGTTCGGGTGTGTGTTCGGGTGTGTATTCGGGTGTGTGTTCGGGTGTGTTCAGGTGTGTATTCGGGTGTGTGTTCGGGTTTGTATTCGGGTTGTATTCGGGTGTGTGTTCGGGTGTGTGTTCAGGTGTGTATTCGGGTGTGTGTTCGGGTGTGTGTTCGGGTGTGTATTCGGGTTGTATTCGAGTGTGTGTTCGGGTGTGTGTTCGGGTGTGTGTTCCGGTGTGTGTTCGGGTGTGTATTCGGGTTGTATTCGGGTGTGTGTTCGGGTGTGTGTTCAGGTGTGTGTTCGGGTGTGTGTTCGGGTGTGTATTCGGGTGTGTGTTCGGGTGTGTGTTCGGGTGTGTATTCGGGTTGTATTCGGGTGTGTGTTCGGGTGTGTGTTCGGGTGTGTGTTCCGGTGTGTGTTCGGGTGAGTATTCGGGTGTGTTCGGGTGTGTATTCGGGAGTGTGTTCGGGTGTGTATTCGGGTGTGTGTTCGGGTGTGTATTCGGGTGTGTATTCGGGTGAGTGTTCGGGTGTGTATTCGGGTTGTATTCGGGTGTGTGTTCGGGTTGTATTCGGGTGTGTGTTCGGGTGTGTGTTCGGGTGTGTGTTCGGGTGTGTGTCCGGGTGTGTGTTCGGGTGTGTATTTGGGTTGTATTCGGGTGTGTGTTCGGGTGTGTGTTCTGGTTGTATTCGGGTGTGTGTTCGGATTTGTATTCGGGTGTGTATTCGGGTTGTATTCGGGTGTGTGTTCGGGTTTGTGTTCGGGTGTGTGTTCGGGTGTGTATTCGGGTGTGTATTCGGGTTGTATTCGGGTGTGTGTTCGGGTGTGTGTTCAGGTGTGTGTTCGGGTGTGTGTTCGGGTGTGTGTTCGGGTGTGTGTCCGGGTGTGTGTTCGGGTGTGTATTCGGGTTGTATTTGGGTGTGTGTTCGGGTGTGTATTCGGGTTGTATTCGGGTGTGTGTTCGGGTGTGTGTTCGGGTGTGTGTTCGGGTGTGTGTTCGGTTGTGTGTTCGGGTGAGTATTCGGGTGTGTTCTGGTGTGTATTCGGGTGTGTGTTCGGGTGTGTATTCGGGTTGTATTCGGGTATGTGTTCGGGTGTGTTTTCGGTTGTGTATTCGGGTGTGTGTTCGGGTGTGTATTCGGGTGTGTATTCGGGTGAGTGTTCGGGTGTGTATTCGGGTTGTATTTGGGTGTGTGTTCGGCTGTGTGTTCGGGTGTGTGTTCGGGTGTGTGTTCTGGTGTGTATTCGGGTGTGTGTTCGGGTGTGTATTCGGGTGTGTATTCGGGTGAGTGTTCGGGTGTGTATTCGGGTTGTAGTCGGGTGTGTGTTCGGGTGTGTGTTCGGGTGTGTTCAGGTGTGTATTCGGGTGTGTATTCGGGTGTGTATTCGGGTGTGTGTTCGGGTGTGTGTTCGGTTTGTATTCGGGCGTGTGTTCGGGTGTGTGTTCGGGTGAGTGTTCGGGTGAGTATTCGGGTGTGTTCGGGTGTGTGTTCGGGTGTGTATTCGGGTGTGTGTTCGGGTGTGTTCAGGTGTGTATTCGGGTGTGTGTTCGGGTTTGTATTCGGGTTGTATTCGGGTGTGTGTTCGGGTGTGTGTTCAGGTGTGTATTCGGGTGTGTGTTCGGGTGTGTGTTCGGGTGTGTATTCGGGTTGTATTCGGGTGTGTGTTCGGGTGTGTGTTCGGGTGTGTGTTCCGGTGTGTGTTCGGGTGTGTATTCGGGTTGTATTCGGGTGTGTGTTCGGGTGTGTGTTCAGGTGTGTGTTCGGGTGTGTGTTCGGGTGTGTATTCGGGTGTGTGTTCGGGTGTGTGTTCGGGTGTGTATTCGGGTTGTATTCGGGTGTGTGTTCGGGTGTGTGTTCGGGTGTGTGTTCCGGTGTGTGTTCGGGTGAGTATTCGGGTGTGTTCGGGTGTGTATTCGGGAGTGTGTTCGGGTGTGTATTCGGGTGTGTGTTCGGGTGTGTATTCGGGTGTGTATTCGGGTGAGTGTTCGGGTGTGTATTCGGGTTGTATTCGGGTGTGTGTTCGGGTTGTATTCGGGTGTGTGTTCGGGTGTGTGTTCGGGTGTGTGTTCGGGTGTGTGTCCGGGTGTGTGTTCGGGTGTGTATTTGGGTTGTATTCGGGTGTGTGTTCGGGTGTGTGTTCTGGTTGTATTCGGGTGTGTGTTCGGATTTGTATTCGGGTGTGTATTCGGGTTGTATTCGGGTGTGTGTTCGGGTTTGTGTTCGTGTGTGTGTTCGGGTGTGTATTCGGGTGTGTATTCGGGTTGTATTCGGGTGTGTGTTCGGGTGTGTGTTCAGGTGTGTGTTCGGGTGTGTGTTCGGGTGTGTGTTCGGGTGTGTGTCCGGGTGTGTGTTCGGGTGTGTATTCGGGTTGTATTTGGGTGTGTGTTCGGGTGTGTATTCGGGTTGTATTCGGGTGTGTGTTCGGGTGTGTGTTCGGGTGTGTGTTCGGTTGTGTGTTCGGGTGAGTATTCGGGTGTGTTCTGGTGTGTATTCGGGTGTGTGTTCGGGTGTGTATTCGGGTTGTATTCGGGTATGTGTTCGGGTGTGTTTTCGGTTGTGTATTCGGGTGTGTGTTCGGGTGTGTATTCGGGTGTGTATTCGGGTGAGTGTTCGGGTGTGTATTCGGGTTGTATTCGGGTGTGTGTTCGGGTGTGTGTTCGGGTGTGTGTTCGGGTGTGTGTTCTGGTGTGTATTCGGGTGTGTGTTCGGGTGTGTATTCGGGTGTGTATTCGGGTGAGTGTTCGGGAGTGTATTCGGGTTGTAGTCGGGTGTGTGTTCGGGTGTGTGTTCGGGTGTGTTCAGGTGTGTATTCGGGTGTGTGTTCGGGTGTGTATACGGGTTGTATTCGGGTGTGTGTTCGCGTGTGTGTTCGGGTGTGTGTTCGGGTGTGTGTTCGGGTGTGTGTTCGGGTGTGTGTTCGGGTGTGTATTCGGGTGTGTATTCGGGTGTGTGTTCGGGTGTGTGTTCGGTTTGTATTCGGGTGTGTGTTCGGGTGTGTGTTCGGGTGAGTGTTCGGGTGAGTATTCGGGTGTGTTCGGGTGTGTGTTCGGGTGTGTATTCGGGTGTGTGTTCGGGTGTGTTCAGGTGTGTATTCGGGTGTGTGTTCGGGTGTGCATTCGGGTTGTATTCGGGTGTGTGTTCGGGTGTGTGTTCAGGTGTGTATTCGGGTGTGTGTTCGGGTGTGTGTTCGGGTGTGTATTCGGGTTGTATTCGGGTGTGTGTTCGGGTGTGTGTTCGGGTGTGTGTTCCGGTGTGTGTTCGGGTGTGTATTCGGGTTGAATTCGGGTGTGTGTTCGGGTGTGTGTTCAGGTGTGTGTTCGGGTGTGTGTTCGGGTGTGTATTCGGGTGTGTGTTCGGGTGTGTGTTCGGGTGTGTATTCGGGTTGTATTCGGGTGTGTGTTCGGGTGTGTGATCGGGTGTGTGTTCCGGTGTGTGTTCGGGTGAGTATTCGGGTGTGTTCGGGTGTGTATTCGGGAGTGTGTTCGGGTGTGTATTCGGGTGAGTGTTCGGGTGTGTATTCGGGTTGTATTCGGGTGTGTGTTCGGGTTGTATTCGGGTGTGTGTTCGGGTGTGTGTTCGGGTGTGTGTTCGGGTGTGTGTCCGGGTGTGTGTTCGGGTGTGTATTCGGGTTGTATTCGGGTGTGTGTTCGGGTGTGTGTTCTGGTTGTATTCGGGTGTGTGTTCGGATTTGTATTCGGGTGTGTATTCGGGTGTGTATTCGGGTTGTATTCGGGTGTGTGTTCGGGTTTGTGTTCGGGTGTGTGTTCGGGTGTGTATTCGGGTGTGTATTCGGGTTGTATTCGGGTGTGTGTTCGGGTGTGTGTTCAGGTGTGTGTTCGGGTGTGTGTTCGGGTGTGTATTCGGGTGTGTGTTCGGGTGTGTGTTCGGGTGTGTATTCGGGTTGTATTCGGGTGTGTGTTCGGGTGTGTGTTCGGGTGTGTGTTCCGGTGTGTGTTCGGGTGAGTATTCGGGTGTGTTCGGGTGTGTATTCGGGAGTGTGTTCGGGTGTGTATTCGGGTGTGTGTTCGGGTGTGTATTCTGGTGTGTATTCGGGTGAGTGTTCGGGTGTGTATTCGGGTTGTATTCGGGTGTGTGTTCGGGTTGTATTCGGGTGTGTGTTCGGGTGTGTGTTCGGGTGTGTGTTCGGGTGTGTGTCCGGGTGTGTGTTCGGGTGTGTATTCGGGTTGTATTCGGGTGTGTGTTCGGGTGTGTGTTCTGGTTGTATTCGGGTGTGTGTTCGGATTTGTATTCGGGTGTGTATTCGGGTGTGTATTCGGGTTGTATTCGGGTGTGTGTTCGGGTTTGTGTTCGGGTATGTGTTCGGGTGTGTATTCGGGTGTGTGTTCGGGTGTGTATTCGGGTGTGTGTTCGGGTGTGTATTCGGGTGTGTATTCGGGTGTGTATTCGGGTTGTATTCGGGTGTGTGTTTGGGTGTGTGTTCGGGTGTGTATTCGGGTTGTATTCGGGTGTGTGTTCGGGTGTGTGTTCGGGTGTGTGTTCGGTTTGTATTCGGGTGTGTGTTCGGGTGAGTGTTCGGGTGAGTATTCGGGTGTGTTCGGGTGTGTGTTCGGGAGTGTGTTCGGGTGTGTATTCGGGTGGGTATTCGGGTTGTAGTCGGGTGTGTGTTCGGGTGTGTTCGGGTGTGTATTCGGGTGTGTGTTCGGGTGTGTATTTGGGTTGTATTCGGGTGTGTGTTCGGGTGTATATCCGGGTTGTAGTCGGGTGTGTGTTCGGGTGTGTTCGGGTGTGTATTCGGGTGTGTGTTCGGGTGTGTATTCGGGTTGTATTCGGGTGTGTGTTCGGGTTTGTGTTCGGGTGTGTGTTCGGGTGTGTATTCGGGTGTGTGTTCGGGTGTGTATTCGGGTGTGTGTTCGGGTGTGTATTCGGGTTGCATTCGGGTGTGTGTTCGGGTGTGTATTCGGGTGTGTTTTCGGGTTTGTATTCGGGTGTGTATTCGGGTGTGTATTCGGGTGAGTGTTCGGGTGTGTATTCGGGTTGTATTCGGGTGTGTGTTCGGGGGTGTATTCGGGTGTGTGTTCGGGAGTGTGTTCGGGTGTGTATTTGGGTTGTAGTCGGGTGTGTGTTCGGGAGTGTATTCGGGTGTGTGTTCGGGTGTGTATTCGGGTTGTAATCGGGTGTGTGTTCGGGTGTGTGTTCGGGTGTGTATTCGGGTTGTATTCGGGTGTGTGTTCGGGTGTGTGTTCGGGTTTGTGTTCGGGTGTGTATTCGGGTGTGTTCGGGTGTGTGTTCGGGTGTGTATTCGGGTTGTATTCGGGTGTGTGTTCGGGTGTGTGTTCGGGTGTGTGTTCCGGTGTGTGTTCGGGTGTGTATTCGGGTTGTATTTGGGTGTGTGTTCGGGTGTGTATTCGGGTTGTATTCGGGTGTGTGTTCGGGTGTGTGTTCGGGTGTGTGTTCGGTTGTGTGTTCGGGTGAGTATTCGGGTGTGTTCTGGTGTGTATTCGGGTGTGTGTTCGGGTGTGTATTCGGGTTGTATTCGGGTATGTGTTCGGGTGTGTTTTCGGGTGTGTATTCGGGTGTGTGTTCGGGTGTGTATTCGGGTGTGTATTCGGGTGAGTGTTCGGGTGTGTATTCGGGTTGTATTCGGGTGTGTGTTCGGGTGTGTGTTCGGGTGTGTGTTCGGGTGTGTGTTCGGGTGTGTGTTCTGGTGTGTATTCGGGTGTGTGTTCGGGTGTGTATTCGGGTGTGTATTCGGGTGAGTGTTCGGGTGTGTATTCGGGTTGTAGTCGGGTGTGTGTTCGGGTGTGTGTTCGGGTGTGTTCAGGTGTGTATTCGGGTGTGTGTTCGGGTGTGTATACGGTTTGTATTCGGGTGTGTGTTCGGGTGTGTGTTCGGGTGTGTGTTCGGGTGTGTGTTCGGGTGTGTATTCGGGTGTGTATTCGGGTGTGTGTTCGGGTGTGTGTTCGGTTTGTATTCGGGTGTGTGTTCGGGTGTGTGTTCGGGTGAGTGTTCGGGTGAGTATTCGGGTGTGTTCGGGTGTGTGTTCGGGTGTGTATTCGGGTGTGTGTTCGGGTGTGTTCAGGTGTGTATTCGGGTGTGTGTTCGGGTTTGTATTCGGGTTGTATTCGGGTGTGTGTTCGGGTGTGTGTTCGGGTGTGTTCAGGTGTGTATTCGGGTGTGTGTTCGGGTTTGTATTCGGGTTGTATTCGGGTGTGTGTTCGGGTGTGTGTTCAGGTGTGTGTTCGGGTGTGTGTTCGGGTGTGTGTTCCGGTGTGTGTTCGGGTGTGTATTCGGGTTGTATTCGGGTGTGTGTTCGGGTGTGTGTTCAGGTGTGTGTTCGGGTGTGTGTTCGGGTGTGTATTCGGGTGTGTGTTCGGGTGTGTGTTCGGGTGTGTATTCGGGTTGTATTCGGGTGTGTGTTCGGGTGTGTGTTCGGGTGTGTGTTCCGGTGTGTGTTCGGGTGAGTATTCGGGTGTGTTCGGGTGTGTATTCGGGAGTGTGTTCGGGTGTGTATTCGGGTGTGTGTTCGGGTGTGTATTCGGGTGTGTATTCGGGTGAGTGTTCGGGTGTGTATTCGGGTTGTATTCGGGTGTGTGTTCGGGTTGTATTCGGGTGTGTGTTCGGGTGTGTGTTCGGGTGTGTGTTCGGGTGTGTGTCCGGGTGTGTGTTCGGGTGTGTATTTGGGTTGTATTCGGGTGTGTGTTCGGGTGTGTGTTCTGGTTGTATTCGGGTGTGTGTTCGGATTTGTATTCGGGTGTGTATTCGGGTTGTATTCGGGTGTGTGTTCGGGTTTGTGTTCGTGTGTGTGTTCGGGTGTGTATTCGGGTGTGTATTCGGGTTGTATTCGGGTGTGTGTTCGGGTGTGTGTTCAGGTGTGTGTTCGGGTGTGTGTTCGGGTGTGTGTTCGGGTGTGTGTCCGGGTGTGTGTTCGGGTGTGTATTCGGGTTGTATTTGGGTGTGTGTTCGGGTGTGTATTCGGGTTGTATTCGGGTGTGTGTTCGGGTGTGTGTTCGGGTGTGTGTTCGGTTGTGTGTTCGGGTGAGTATTCGGGTGTGTTCTGGTGTGTATTCGGGTGTGTGTTCGGGTGTGTATTCGGGTTGTATTCGGGTATGTGTTCGGGTGTGTTTTCGGTTGTGTATTCGGGTGTGTGTTCGGGTGTGTATTCGGGTGTGTATTCGGGTGAGTGTTCGGGTGTGTATTCGGGTTGTATTCGGGTGTGTGTTCGGGTGTGTGTTCGGGTGTGTGTTCGGGTGTGTGTTCTGGTGTGTATTCGGGTGTGTGTTCGGGTGTGTATTCGGGTGTGTATTCGGGTGAGTGTTCGGGTGTGTATTCGGGTTGTAGTCGGGTGTGTGTTCGGGTGTGTGTTCGGGTGTGTTCAGGTGTGTATTCGGGTGTGTGTTCGGGTGTGTATACGGGTTGTATTCGGGTGTGTGTTCGCGTGTGTGTTCGGGTGTGTGTTCGGGTGTGTGTTCGGGTGTGTGTTCGGGTGTGTGTTCGGGTGTGTATTCGGGTGTGTATTCGGGTGTGTGTTCGGGTGTGTGTTCGGTTTGTATTCGGGTGTGTGTTCGGGTGTGTGTTCGGGTGAGTGTTCGGGTGAGTATTCGGGTGTGTTCGGGTGTGTGTTCGGGTGTGTATTCGGGTGTGTGTTCGGGTGTGTTCAGGTGTGTATTCGGGTGTGTGTTCGGGTGTGCATTCGGGTTGTATTCGGGTGTGTGTTCGGGTGTGTGTTCAGGTGTGTATTCGGGTGTGTGTTCGGGTGTGTGTTCGGGTGTGTATTCGGGTTGTATTCGGGTGTGTGTTCGGGTGTGTGTTCGGGTGTGTGTTCCGGTGTGTGTTCGGGTGTGTATTCGGGTTGAATTCGGGTGTGTGTTCGGGTGTGTGTTCAGGTGTGTGTTCGGGTGTGTGTTCGGGTGTGTATTCGGGTGTGTGTTCGGGTGTGTGTTCGGGTGTGTATTCGGGTTGTATTCGGGTGTGTGTTCGGGTGTGTGTTCGGGTGTGTGTTCCGGTGTGTGTTCGGGTGAGTATTCGGGTGTGTTCGGGTGTGTATTCGGGAGTGTGTTCGGGTGTGTATTCGGGTGAGTGTTCGGGTGTGTATTCGGGTTGTATTCGGGTGTGTGTTCGGGTTGTATTCGGGTGTGTGTTCGGGTGTGTGTTCGGGTGTGTGTTCGGGTGTGTGTCCGGGTGTGTGTTCGGGTGTGTATTCGGGTTGTATTCGGGTGTGTGTTCGGGTGTGTGTTCTGGTTGTATTCGGGTGTGTGTTCGGATTTGTATTCGGGTGTGTATTCGGGTGTGTATTCGGGTTGTATTCGGGTGTGTGTTCGGGTTTGTGTTCGGGTGTGTGTTCGGGTGTGTATTCGGGTGTGTATTCGGGTTGTATTCGGGTGTGTGTTCGGGTGTGTGTTCAGGTGTGTGTTCGGGTGTGTGTTCGGGTGTGTATTCGGGTGTGTGTTCGGGTGTGTGTTCGGGTGTGTATTCGGGTTGTATTCGGGTGTGTGTTCGGGTGTGTGTTCGGGTGTGTGTTCCGGTGTGTGTTCGGGTGAGTATTCGGGTGTGTTCGGGTGTGTATTCGGGAGTGTATTCGGGTGTGTATTCGGGTGTGTGTTCGGGTGTGTATTCTGGTGTGTATTCGGGTGAGTGTTCGGGTGTGTATTCGGGTTGTATTCGGGTGTGTGTTCGGGTTGTATTCGGGTGTGTGTTCGGGTGTGTGTTCGGGTGTGTGTTCGGGTGTGTGTCCGGGTGTGTGTTCGGGTGTGTATTCGGGTTGTATTCGGGTGTGTGTTCGGGTGTGTGTTCTGGTTGTATTCGGGTGTGTGTTCGGATTTGTATTCGGGTGTGTATTCGGGTGTGTATTCGGGTTGTATTCGGGTGTGTGTTCGGGTTTGTGTTCGGGTATGTGTTCGGGTGTGTATTCGGGTGTGTGTTCGGGTGTGTATTCGGGTGTGTGTTCGGGTGTGTATTCGGGTGTGTATTCGGGTGTGTATTCGGGTTGTATTCGGGTGTGTGTTTGGGTGTGTGTTCGGGTGTGTATTCGGGTTGTATTCGGGTGTGTGTTCGGGTGTGTGTTCGGGTGTGTGTTCGGTTTGTATTCGGGTGTGTGTTCGGGTGAGTGTTCGGGTGAGTATTCGGGTGTGTTCGGGTGTGTGTTCGGGAGTGTGTTCGGGTGTGTATTCGGGTGGGTATTCGGGTTGTAGTCGGGTGTGTGTTCGGGTGTGTTCGGGTGTGTATTCGGGTGTGTGTTCGGGTGTGTATTTGGGTTGTATTCGGGTGTGTGTTCGGGTGTATATCCGGGTTGTAGTCGGGTGTGTGTTCGGGTGTGTTCGGGTGTGTATTCGGGTGTGTGTTCGGGTGTGTATTCGGGTTGTATTCGGGTGTGTGTTCGGGTTTGTGTTCGGGTGTGTGTTCGGGTGTGTATTCGGGTGTGTGTTCGGGTGTGTATTCGGGTTGTATTCGGGTGTGTGTTCGGGTGTGTATTCGGGTGTGTGTTCGGGTGTGTATTCGGGTTGCATTCGGGTGTGTGTTCGGGTGTGTATTCGGGTGTGTTTTCGGGTTTGTATTCGGGTGTGTATTCGGGTGTGTATTCGGGTGAGTGTTCGGGTGTGTATTCGGGTTGTATTCGGGTGTGTGTTCGGGGGTGTATTCGGGTGTGTGTTCGGGAGTGTGTTCGGGTGTGTATTTGGGTTGTAGTCGGGTGTGTGTTCGGGAGTGTATTCGGGTGTGTGTTCGGGTGTGTATTCGGGTTGTAATCGGGTGTGTGTTCGGGTGTGTGTTCGGGTGTGTATTCGGGTTGTATTCGGGTGTGTGTTCGGGTGTGTGTTCGGGTTTGTGTTCGGGTGTGTATTCGGGTGTGTTCGGGTGTGTGTTCGGGTGTGTATTCGGGTTGTATTCGGGTGTGTGTTCGGGTGTGTGTTCGGGTGTGTGTTCCGGTGTGTGTTCGGGTGTGTATTCGGGTTGTATTTGGGTGTGTGTTCGGGTGTGTATTCGGGTTGTATTCGGGTGTGTGTTCGGGTGTGTGTTCGGGTGTGTGTTCGGTTGTGTGTTCGGGTGAGTATTCGGGTGTGTTCTGGTGTGTATTCGGGTGTGTGTTCGGGTGTGTATTCGGGTTGTATTCGGGTATGTGTTCGGGTGTGTTTTCGGGTGTGTATTCGGGTGTGTGTTCGGGTGTGTATTCGGGTGTGTATTCGGGTGAGTGTTCGGGTGTGTATTCGGGTTGTATTCGGGTGTGTGTTCGGGTGTGTGTTCGGGTGTGTGTTCGGGTGTGTGTTCTGGTGTGTATTCGGGTGTGTGTTCGGGTGTGTATTCGGGTGTGTATTCGGGTGAGTGTTCGGGTGTGTATTCGGGTTGTAGTCGGGTGTGTGTTCGGGTGTGTGTTCGGGTGTGTTCAGGTGTGTATTCGGGTGTGTGTTCGGGTGTGTATACGGGTTGTATTCGGGTGTGTGTTCGGGTGTGTGTTCGGGTGTGTGTTCGGGTGTGTGTTCGGGTGTGTGTTCGGGTGTGTATTCGGGTGTGTATTCGGGTGTGTGTTCGGGTGTGTGTTCGGTTTGTATTCGGGTGTGTGTTCGGGTGTGTGTTCGGGTGAGTGTTCGGGTGAGTATTCGGGTGTGTTCGGGTGTGTGTTCGGGTGTGTATTCGGGTGTGTGTTCGGGTGTGTTCAGGTGTGTATTCGGGTGTGTGTTCGGGTTTGTATTCGGGTTGTATTCGGGTGTGTGTTCGGGTGTGTGTTCAGGTGTGTATTCGGGTGTGTGTTCGGGTGTGTGTTCGGGTGTGTATTCGGGTTGTATTCGAGTGTGTGTTCGGGTGTGTGTTCGGGTGTGTGTTCCGGTGTGTGTTCGGGTGTGTATTCGGGTTGTATTCGGGTGTGTGTTCGGGTGTGTGTTCAGGTGTGTGTTCGGGTGTGTGTTCGGGTGTGTATTCGGGTGTGTGTTCGGGTGTGTGTTCGGGTGTGTATTCGGGTTGTATTCGGGTGTGTGTTCGGGTGTGTGTTCGGGTGTGTGTTCCGGTGTGTGTTCGGGTGAGTATTCGGGTGTGTTCGGGTGTGTATTCGGGAGTGTGTTCGGGTGTGTATTCGGGTGTGTGTTCGGGTGTGTATTCGGGTGTGTATTCGGGTGAGTGTTCGGGTGTGTATTCGGGTTGTATTCGGGTGTGTGTTCGGGTTGTATTCGGGTGTGTGTTCGGGTTTGTATTCGGGTTGTATTCGGGTGTGTGTTCGGGTGTGTGTTCAGGTGTGTATTCGGGTGTGTGTTCGGGTGTGTGTTCGGGTGTGTATTCGGGTTGTATTCGAGTGTGTGTTCGGGTGTGTGTTCGGGTGTGTGTTCCGGTGTGTGTTCGGGTGAGTATTCGGGTTGTATTTGGGTGTGTGTTCGGGTGTGTGTTCGGGTGTGTGTTCGGGTGTGTGTTCTGGTGTGTATTCGGGTGTGTGTTCGGGTGTGTATTCGGGTGTGTATTCGGGTGAGTGTTCGGGTGTGTATTCGGGTTGTAGTCGGGTGTGTGTTCGGGTGTGTGTTCGGGTGTGTTCAGGTGTGTATTCGGGTGTGTGTTCGGGTGTGTATTCGGGTTGTATTCGGGTGTGTGTTCGGGTGTGTGTTCGGGTGTGTGTTCCGGTGTGTGTTCGGGTGAGTATTCGGGTGTGTTCGGGTGTGTATTCGGGAGTGTGTTCGGGTGTGTATTCGGGTGTGTGTTCGGGTGTGTATTCGGGTGTGTATTCGGGTGAGTGTTCGGGTGTGTATTCGGGTTGTATTCGGGTGTGTGTTCGGGTTGTATTCGGGTGTGTGTTCGGGTGTGTGTTCGGGTGTGTGTTCGGGTGTGTGTCCGGGTGTGTGTTCGGGTGTGTATTCGGGTTGTATTCGGGTGTGTGTTCGGGTGTGTGTTCTGGTTGTATTCGGGTGTGTGTTCGGATTTGTATTCGGGTGTGTATTCGGGTGTGTATTCGGGTGAGTGTTCGGGTGTGTATTCGGGTTGTATTCGGGTGTGTGTTCGGGTGTGTGTTCGGGTGTGTGTTCGGGTGTGTGTTCTGGTGTGTATTCGGGTGTGTGTTCGGGTGTGTATTCGGGTGTGTATTCGGGTGAGTGTTCGGGTGTGTATTCGGGTTGTAGTCGGGTGTGTGTTCGGGTGTGTGTTCGGGTGTGTTCAGGTGTGTATTCGGGTGTGTGTTCGGGTGTGTATACGGGTTGTATTCGGGTGTGTGTTCGGGTGTGTGTTCGGGTGTGTGTTCGGGTGTGTGTTCGGGTGTGTGTTCGGGTGTGTATTCGGGTGTGTGTTCGGGTGTGTGTTCGGGTGTGTATTCGGGTTGTATTCGGGTGTGTGTTCGGGTGTGTGTTCGGGTTGTATTCGGGTGTGTGTTCGGGTGTGTGTTCGGTTTGTATTCGGGTGTGTGTTCGGGTGTGTGTTCGGGTGAGTGTTCGGGTGAGTATTCGGGTGTGTTCGGGTGTGTGTTCGGGTGTGTATTCGGGTGTGTGTTCGGGTGTGTTCAGGTGTGTATTCGGGTGTGTGTTCGGGTGTGTATTCGGGTGTGTGTTCGGGTGTGTTCAGGTGTGTATTCGGGTGTGTGTTCGGGTGTGTATTCGGGTTGTATTCGGGTGTGTGTTCGGGTGTGTGTTCAGGTGTGTATTCGGGTGTGTGTTCGGGTGTGTGTTCGGGTGTGTATTCGGGTTGTATTCGGGTGTGTGTTCGGGTGTGTGTTCGGGTGTGTGTTCCGGTGTGTGTGTTCGGGTGTGTATTCTGGTTGTATTCGGGTGTGTGTTCGGGTGTGTGTTCAGGTGTGTGTTCGGGTGTGTGTTCGGGTGTGTATTCGGGTGTGTGTTCGGGTGTGTGTTCGGGTGTGTATTCGGGTTGTATTCGGGTGTGTGTTCGGGTGTGTGTTCGGGTGTGTGTTCCGGTGTGTGTTCGGGTGAGTATTCGGGTGTGTTCGGGTGTGTATTCGGGAGTGTGTTCGGGTGTGTATTCGGGTGTGTGTTCGGGTGTGTATTCGGGTGTGTATTCGGGTGAGTGTTCGGGTGTGTATTCGGGTTGTATTCGGGTGTGTGTTCGGGTTGTATTCGGGTGTGTGTTCGGGTGTGTGTTCGGGTGTGTGTTCGGGTGTGTGTCCGGGTGTGTGTTCGGGTGTGTATTCGGGTTGTATTCGGGTGTGTGTTCGGGTGTGTGTTCTGGTTGTTTTCGGGTGTGTGTTCGGATTTGTATTCGGGTGTGTATTCGGGTGTGTATTCGGGTTGTATTCGGGTGTGTGTTCGGGTTTGTGTTCGGGTGTGTGTTCGGGTGTGTATTCGGGTGTGTGTTCGGGTGTGTATTCGGGTGTGTTCGGGTGTGTATTCGGGTGTGTATTCGGGTGTGTATTCGGGTTGTATTCGGGTGTGTGTTCGGGTGTGTGTTTGGGTGTGTGTTCGGGTTGTATTCGGGTGTGTGTTCGGGTGTGTGTTCGGTTTGTATTCGGGTGTGTGTTCGGGTGTGTGTTCGGTTTGTATTCGGGTGTGTGTTCGGGTGAGTGTTCGGGTGAGTATTCGGGTGTGTTCGGGTGTGTGTTCGGGAGTGTGTTCGGGTGTGTATTCCGGTGTGTGTTCGGTTTGTATTCGGGTGTGTGTTCGGGTGAGTGTTCGGGTGAGTATTCGGGTGTGTTCGGGTGTGTGTTCGGGAGTGTGTTCGGGTGTGTATTCGGGTGTGTATTCGGGTTGTAGTCGGGTGTGTGTTCGGGTGTGTTCGGGTGTGTATTCGGGTGTGTGTTCGGGTGTGTATTTGGGTTGTATTCGGGTGTGTGTTCGGGTGTATATTCGGGTTGTAGTCGGGTGTGTGTTCGGGTGTGTTCGGGTGTGTATTCGGGTGTGTGTTCGGGTGTGTATTCGGGTTGTATTCGGGTGTGTGTTCGGGTTTGTGTTCGGGTGTGTGTTCGGGTGTGTATTCGGGTGTGTTCGGGTGTGTATTCGGGTTGTATTCGGGTGTGTGTTCGGGTGTGTATTCGGGTGTGTGTTCGGGTGTGTATTCGGGTTGCATTCGGGTGTGTGTTCGGGTGTGTATTCGGGTGTGTTTTCGGGTTTGTATTCGGGTGTGTATTCGGGTGTGTATTCGGGTGAGTGTTCGGGTGTGTATTCGGGTTGTATTCGGGTGTGTGTTCGGGGGTGTATTCGGGTGTGTGTTCGGGAGTGTGTTCGGGTGTGTATTTGGGTTGTAGTCGGGTGTGTGTTCGGGAGTGTATTCGGGTGTGTGTTCGGGTGTGTATTCGGGTTGTAATCGGGTGTGTGTTCGGGTGTGTGTTCGGGTGTGTATTCGGGTTGTATTTGGGTGTGTGTTCGGGTGTGTGTTCGGGTTTGTGTTCGGGTGTGTATTCGGGTGTGTGTTCGGGTGTGTGTTCGGGTGTGTATTCGGGTTGTATTCGGGTGTGTGTTCGGGTGTGTGTTCCGGTGTGTGTTCGGGTGAGTATTCGGGTTGTATTTGGGTGTGTGTTCGGGTGTGTATTCGGGTTGTATTCGGGTGTGTGTTCGGGTGTGTGTTCGGGTGTGTGTTCGGTTGTGTGTTCGGGTGAGTATTCGGGTGTGTTCTGGTGTGTATTCGGGTGTGTGTTCGGGTGTGTATTCGGGTTGTATTCGGGTATGTGTCTGGGTGTGTTTTCGGGTGTGTATTCGGGTGTGTGTTCGGGTGTGTATTCGGGTGTGTATTCGGGTGAGTGTTCGGGTGTGTATTCGGGTTGTATTCGGGTGTGTGTTCGGGTGTGTGTTCGGGTGTGTGTTCTGGTGTGTATTCGGGTGTGTGTTCGGGTGTGTATTCGGGTGTGTATTCGGGTGAGTGTTCGGGTGTGTATTCGGGTTGTAGTCGGGTGTGTGTTCGGGTGTGTGTTCGGGTGTGTTCAGGTGTGTATTCGGGTGTGTGTTCGGGTGTGTATACGGGTTGTATTCGGGTGTGTGTTCGGGTGTGTGTTCGGGTGTGTGTTCGGGTGTGTGTTCGGGTGTGTGTTCGGGTGTGTGATCGGGTGTGTGTTCGGGTGTGTATTCGGGTGTGTGTTCGGGTGTGTGTTCGGGTGTGTATTCGGGTTGTATTCGGGTGTGTGTTCGGGTGTATGTTCGGGTTGTATTCGGGTGTGTGTTCGGGTGTGTGTTCGGTTTGTATTCGGGTGTGTGTTCGGGTGTGTGTTCGGGTGAGTGTTCGGGTGAGTATTCGGGTGTGTTCGGGTGTGTGTTCGGGTGAGTATTCGGGTGTGTTCTGGTGCGTATTCGGGTGTGTGTTCGGGTGTGTATTCGGGTTGTATTCGGGTATGTGTTCGGGTGTGTTTTCGGGTGTGTATTCGAGTGTGTGTTCGGGTGTGTATTCGGGTGTGTGTTCGGGTGTGTGTTCGGGTGTGTTCGGGTGTGTATTCGGGTGTGTGTTCGGGTGTGTATTTGGGTTGTATTCGGGTGTGTGTTCGGGTGTGTGTTCGGGTGTGTATTCGGGTTGTATTCGGGGGTGTGTTCGGGTGTGTGTTCGGGTGTGGGTTCGGGTGGGTATTCGGGTTGTATTCGGGTGTGTGTTCGGGTGTGTGTTCGGGTTGTATTCGGGTGTGTGTTCGGTTGTGTGTTCGGGTTGTATTCGATTGTGTGTTCGGGTGTGTGTTCGGGTTGTATTCGGGTGTGTGTTCGGGTGTGTATTCGGGTGTGTGTTCGGGTGTGTATTCGGGTTGCATTCGGGTGTGTGTTCGGGTGTGTATTCGGGTGTGTTCTCGGGTTTGGATTCGGGTGTGTATTCGGGTGTGTATTCGGGTTGTATTCGGGTGTGTATGCGGGTGTGTATTCGGGTTGTATTCGGGTGTGTATTCGGGTGTGTGTTCGGGTGTGTATTCGTGTTGTATTCGGGTTTGTGATCGGGTGTGTGTTCGGGAGTGTGTTCGGGTGTGTATTCGGGTTGTAGTCGGGTGTGTGTTCGGGTGTGTTCGGGTGTGTATTCGGGTGTGTGTTCGGGTGTGTATTCGGGTTGTAGTCGGGTATGTGTTCGGGTGTGTTCGGGTGTGTATTCGGGTGTGTGTTCGGGTGTGTATTCGAGTTGTATTCGGGTGTGTGTTCGGGTGTGTGTTCGGGTGTGTGTTCGGGTGTGTGTTCGGGTGTGTATTCGGGTTGTATTCGGGTGTGTGTTCGGGTGTGTGTTTGGGTGTGTGTTCGGGTGTGTATTCGGGTGTGTGTTCGGGTGTGTGTTCGGGTGTGTATTGAGGTTGTATTCGGGTGTGTGTTCGGGTGTGTGTTCGGGTGTGTATTCGGGTTGTATTCGGGTCTGTGATCGGGTGTGTGTTCGGGTGTGTGTTCCGGTGTGTGTTCGGGTGTGTATTCGGGTTGTATTCGGTTGTGTGTTCGGGTGTGTATTCGGGTTGCATTCGGGTGTGTGTTCGGGTGTGTGTTCGGTTGTGTGTTCGGGTGAGTATTCGGGTGTCTATTCGGGAGTGTGTTCGGGTGTGTATTCGGGTTGTATTCGGGTATGTGTTCGGGTGTGTGTTCGGGTGTGTATTCGGGTGTGTATTCGGGTGTGTGTTCGGGTGTGTATTCGGGTGTGTATTCGGGTGTGTATTCGGGTTGTATTCGGGTGTGTGTTCGGGTGTGTGTTCGGGTGTGTGTCCGGGTGTGTGTTCGGGTGTGTATTCGGGTTGTATTCGGGTTGTATTCGGGTGTGTGTTCGGGTGTGTGTTCTGGTTGTATTCGGGTGTGTGTTCGGATTTGTGTTCGGGTGTGTGTTCGGGTGTGTATTCGGGTGTGTATTCGGGTGAGTGTTCGGGTGTGTATTCGGGTTGTATTCGGGTGTGAGCTCGGGTGTGTGTTCGGGTGTGTATTCGGGTGTGTGTTCGGGTGTGTATTCGGGTGTGTATTCGGGTGTGTATTCGGGTTGTATTCGGGTGTGTGTTCGGGTGTGTGTTCGGGTGTGTATTCAGGTTGTATTCGGGTGTGTGTTCGGGTGTGTGTTCGGGTTGTATTCGGGTGTGTGTTCGGGTGTGTGTTCGGTTTGTATTCGGGTGTGTGTTCGGGTGAGTATTCGGGTGTGTTCGGGTGTGTGTTCGGGAGTGTATTCGGGTGTGTATTCGGGTTGCATTCGGGTGTGTCTTCGGGTGTGTATTCGGGTGTGTTTTCGGGTTTGTATTCGGGTGTGTATTCGGGTGTGTATTCGGGTTGTATTCGGGTGTGTGTTCGGGTGTGTGTTCGGGTGTGTTTTCGGGTGTGTGTTCGGGTGTATATTCGGGTTGTAGTCGGGTGTGTGTTCGGGTGTGTTCGGGTGTGTATTCGGGTGTGTGTTCGGGTGTGTATTTGGGTTGTATTCGGGTGTGTGTTCGGGTGTATGTTCGGGTGTGTATTCGGGTTGTATTCGGGGGTGTGTTCGGGTGTGTGTTCGGGTGTGGGTTCGGGTGTGTATTCGGGTTGTATTCGGGTGTGTGTTCGGGTTTGTTTTCGGGTGTGTGTTCGGGTGTGTATTCGGGTGTGTGTTCGGGTGTGTATTCGGGTTGTATTCGGGTGTGTGTTCGGGTGTGTATTCGGGTGTGTGTTCGGGTGTGTATTCGGGTGTGTTTTCGTGTTTGTATTCGGGTGTGTATTCGGGTGTGTATTCGGGTGAGTGTTCGGGTGTGTATTCGGGTTGTACTCGGGTGTGTGTTCGGGGATGTATTCGGGTGTGTGTTCGGGAGTGTGTTCGGGTGTGTATTCGGGTTGTAGTCGGGTGTGTGTTCGGGTGTGTTCGGGTGTGTATTCGGGTGTGTGTTCGGGTGTGTATTCGGGTTGTAGTCGGGTGTGTGTTCGGGTGTGTTCGGGTGTGTATTCGGGTGTGTGTTCGGGTGTGTATTCGGGTTGTAATCGGGTGTGTGTTCGGGTGTGTGTTCGGGTGTGTGTTCGGGAGTGTGTTCGGGTGTGTATTCGGGTGTGTGTTCGGGTGTGTGTTCGGGTGTGTATTCGGGTTGTATTCGGGTCTGTGTTCGGGTGTGTGTTCGGGTGTGTGTTCCGGTTTGTGTTCGGGTGTGTATTCGGGTTGTATTCGGGTGTGTGTTCGGGTGTGTATTCGGGTTGTATTCGGGTGTGTGTTCGGGTGTGTGTTCGGGTGTGTGTTCGGGTGTGTGTTCGGGTGTGTGTTCGGGTGAGTATTCGGGTGTGTTCTGGTGTGTGTTCGGGTGTGTATTCGGGTTATATTCGGGTATGTGTTCGGGTGTGTTTTCGGGTGTGTATTCGGGTGTGTGTTCGGGTGTGTATTCGGGTGTGTATTCGGGTGAGTGTTCGGGTGTGTATTCGGGTTGTATTCGGGTGTGTGTTCGGGTGTGTGTTCGGGTGTGTATTCGGGTGTGTGTTCGGGTGTGTGTTCGGGTTGTATTCGGGTGTGTGTTCGGGTGTGTGTTCGGTTTGTATTCGGGTGTGTGTTCGGGTGAGTGTTCGGGTGAGTATTCGGGTGTGTTCGGGTGTGTGTTCGGGAGTGTATTCGGGTGTGTATTCGGGTTGCATTCGGGTGTGTCTTCGGGTGTGTATTCGGGTGTGTTTTCGGGTTTGTATTCGGGTGTGTATTCGGGTGTGTATTCGGGTTGTATTCGGGTGTGTGTTCGGGTGTGTGTTCGGGTGTGTTTTCGGGTGTGTGTTCGGGTGTATATTCGGGTTGTAGTCGGGTGTGTGTTCGGGTGTGTTCGGGTGTGTATTCGGGTGTGTGTTCGGGTGTGTATTTGGGTTGTATTCGGGTGTGTGTTCGGGTGTGTATTCGGGTTGTATTCGAGGGTGTGTTCGGGTGTGTGTTCGGGTGTGGGTTCGGGTGTGTATTCGGGTTGTATTCGGGTGTGTGTTCGGGTTTGTGTTCGGGTGTGTGTTCGGGTGTGTATTCGGGTGTGTGTTCGAGTGTGTATTCGGGTTGTATTCGGGTGTGTGTTCGGGTGTGTATTCGGGTGTGTGTTCGGGTGTGTATTCGGGTGTGTTTTCGTGTTTGTATTCGGGTGTGTATTCGGGTGTGTATTCGGGTGAGTGTTCGGGTGTGTATTCGGGTTGTACTCGGGTGTGTGTTCGGGGATGTATTCGGGTGTGTGTTCGGGAGTGTGTTCGGGTGTGTATTCGGGTTGTAGTCGGGTGTGTGTTCGGGTGTGTTCGGGTGTGTATTCGGGTGTGAGTTCGGGTGTGTATTCGGGTTGTAGTCGGGTGTGTGTTCGGGTGTGTTCGGGTGTGTATTCGGGTGTGTGTTCGGGTGTGTATTCGGGTTGTAATCGGGTGTGTGTTCGGGTGTGTGTTCGGGTGTGTGTTCGGGAGTGTGTTCGGGTGTGTATTCGGGTGTGTGTTCGGGTGTGTGTTCGGGTGTGTATTCGGGTTGTATTCGGGTCTGTGTTCGGGTGTGTGTTCGGGTGTGTGTTCCGGTGTGTGTTCGGGTGTGTATTCGGGTTGTATTCGGGTGTGTGTTCGGGTGTGTATTCGGGTTGTATTCGGGTGTGTGTTCGGGTGTGTGTTCGGGTGTGTGTTCGGGTGTGTGTTCGGGTGTGTGTTCGGGTGAGTATTCGGGTGTGTTCTGGTGTGTGTTCGGGTGTGTATTCGGGTTATATTCGGGTATGTGTTCGGGTGTGTTTTCGGGTGTGTATTCGGGTGTGTGTTCGGGTGTGTATTCGGGTGTGTATTCGGGTGAGTGTTCGGGTGTGTATTCGGGTTGTATTCGGGTGTGTGTTCGGGTGTGTGTTCGGGTGTGTGTTCGGGTGTGTATTCGGGTGTGTGTTCGGGTGTGTGTTCGGGTGTGTATTCGGGTGTGTGTTCGGGTGTGTGTTCGGGTGTGTATTCGGGTTGTATTCGGGTGTGTGTTCTGGTGTGTGTTTCGGTGTGTGTTCGGGTGTGTGTTCGGGTGTGTATTCGGGTGTGTTCGGGTGTGTGTTCGGGTGTGTATTCGGGTTGTATTCGGGTTGGTGTTCGGGTGTGTGTTCGGGTGTGTGTTCGGGTGTGTGTTCCGGTGTGTGTTCGGGTGTGTATTCAGGTTGTATTCGGGTGTGTGTTCGGGTGTGTATTCGGGTTGTATTCGGGTGTGTGTTCGGGTGTGTGTTCGGGTGAGTATTCGGGTGTGTTCTGGTGCGTATTCGGGTGTGTGTTCGGGTGTGTATTCGGGTTGTATTCGGGTATGTGTTCGGGTGTGTTTTCGGGTGTGTATTCGAGTGTGTGTTCGGGTGTGTATTCGGGTGTGTGTTCGGGTGTGTGTTCGGGTGTGTTCGGGTGTGTATTCGGGTGTGTGTTCGGGTGTGTATTTGGGTTGTATTCGGGTGTGTGTTCGGGTGTGTGTTCGGGTGTGTATTCGGGTTGTATTCGGGGGTGTGTTCGGGTGTGTGTTCGGGTGTGGGTTCGGGTGTGTATTCGGGTTGTATTCGGGTGTGTGTTCGGGTGTGTGTTCGGGTTGTATTCGGGTGTGTGTTCGGTTGTGTGTTCGGGTTGTATTCGATTGTGTGTTCGGGTGTGTGTTCGGGTTGTATTCGGGTGTGTGTTCGGGTGTGTATTCGGGTGTGTGTTCGGGTGTGTATTCGGGTGTGTGTTCGGGTGTGTATTCGGGTGTGTTCTCGGGTTTGGATTCGGGTGTGTATTCGGGTGTGTATTCGGGTTGTATTCGGGTGTGTATGCGGGTGTGTATTCGGGTTGTATTCGGGTGTGTATTCGGGTGTGTGTTCGGGTGTGTATTCGTGTTGTATTCGGGTTTGTGATCGGGTGTGTGTTCGGGAGTGTGTTCGGGTGTGTATTCGGGTTGTAGTCGGGTGTGTGTTCGGGTGTGTTCGGGTGTGTATTCGGGTGTGTGTTCGGGTGTGTATTCGGGTTGTAGTCGGGTATGTGTTCGGGTGTGTTCGGGTGTGTATTCGGGTGTGTGTTCGGGTGTGTATTCGAGTTGTATTCGGGTGTGTGTTCGGGTGTGTGTTCGGGTGTGTGTTCGGGTGTGTGTTCGGGTGTGTATTCGGGTTGTATTCGGGTGTGTGTTCGGGTGTGTGTTTGGGTGTGTGTTCGGGTGTGTATTCGGGTGTGTGTTCGGGTGTGTGTTCGGGTGTGTATTGAGGTTGTATTCGGGTGTGTGTTCGGGTGTGTGTTCGGGTGTGTATTCGGGTTGTATTCGGGTCTGTGATCGGGTGTGTGTTCGGGTGTGTGTTCCGGTGTGTGTTCGGGTGTGTATTCGGGTTGTATTCGGTTGTGTGTTCGGGTGTGTATTCGGGTTGCATTCGGGTGTGTGTTCGGGTGTGTGTTCGGTTGTGTGTTCGGGTGAGTATTCGGGTGTCTATTCGGGAGTGTGTTCGGGTGTGTATTCGGGTTGTATTCGGGTATGTGTTCGGGTGTGTGTTCGGGTGTGTATTCGGGTGTGTATTCGGGTGTGTGTTCGGGTGTGTATTCGGGTGTGTATTCGGGTGTGTATTCGGGTTGTATTCGGGTGTGTGTTCGGGTGTGTGTTCGGGTGTGTGTCCGGGTGTGTGTTCGGGTGTGTATTCGGGTTGTATTCGGGTTGTATTCGGGTGTGTGTTCGGGTGTGTGTTCTGGTTGTATTCGGGTGTGTGTTCGGATTTGTGTTCGGGTGTGTGTTCGGGTGTGTATTCGGGTGTGTATTCGGGTGAGTGTTCGGGTGTGTATTCGGGTTGTATTCGGGTGTGAGCTCGGGTGTGTGTTCGGGTGTGTATTCGGGTGTGTGTTCGGGTGTGTATTCGGGTGTGTATTCGGGTGTGTATTCGGGTTGTATTCGGGTGTGTGTTCGGGTGTGTGTTCGGGTGTGTATTCAGGTTGTATTCGGGTGTGTATTCGGGTTGTATTCGGGTGTGTGTTCGGGTGTGTGTTCGGGTGTGTTTTCGGGTGTGTGTTCGGGTGTATATTCGGGTTGTAGTCGGGTGTGTGTTCGGGTGTGTTCGGGTGTGTATTCGGGTGTGTGTTCGGGTGTGTATTTGGGTTGTATTCGGGTGTGTGTTCGGGTGTGTGTTCGGGTGTGTATTCGGGTTGTATTCGGGGGTGTGTTCGGGTGTGTGTTCGGGTGTGGGTTCGGGTGTGTATTCGGGTTGTATTCGGGTGTGTGTTCGGGTTTGTGTTCGGGTGTGTGTTCGGGTGTGTATTCGGGTGTGTGTTCGGGTGTGTATTCGGGTTGTATTCGGGTGTGTGTTCGGGTGTGTATTCGGGTGTGTGTTCGGGTGTGTATTCGGGTGTGTTTTCGTGTTTGTATTCGGGTGTGTATTCGGGTGTGTATTCGGGTGAGTGTTCGGGTGTGTATTCGGGTTGTACTCGGGTGTGTGTTCGGGGATGTATTCGGGTGTGTGTTCGGGAGTGTGTTCGGGTGTGTATTCGGGTTGTAGTCGGGTGTGTGTTCGGGTGTGTTCGGGTGTGTATTCGGGTGTGTGTTCGGGTGTGTATTCGGGTTGTAGTCGGGTGTGTGTTCGGGTGTGTTCGGGTGTGTATTCGGGTGTGTGTTCGGGTGTGTATTCGGGTTGTAATCGGGTGTGTGTTCGGGTGTGTGTTCGGGTGTGTGTTCGGGAGTGTGTTCGGGTGTGTATTCGGGTGTGTGTTCGGGTGTGTGTTCGGGTGTGTATTCGGGTTGTATTCGGGTCTGTGTTCGGGTGTGTGTTCGGGTGTGTGTTCCGGTTTGTGTTCGGGTGTGTATTCGGGTTGTATTCGGGTGTGTGTTCGGGTGTGTATTCGGGTTGTATTCGGGTGTGTGTTCGGGTGTGTGTTCGGGTGTGTGTTCGGGTGTGTGTTCGGGTGTGTGTTCGGGTGAGTATTCGGGTGTGTTCTGGTGTGTGTTCGGGTGTGTATTCGGGTTATATTCGGGTATGTGTTCGGGTGTGTTTTCGGGTGTGTATTCGGGTGTGTGTTCGGGTGTGTATTCGGGTGTGTATTCGGGTGAGTGTTCGGGTGTGTATTCGGGTTGTATTCGGGTGTGTGTTCGGGTGTGTGTTCGGGTGTGTATTCGGGTGTGTGTTCGGGTGTGTGTTCGGGTGTGTATTCGGGTGTGTGTTCGGTTGTGTGTTCGGGTGTGTATTCGGGTTGTATTCGGGTGTGTGTTCTGGTGTGTGTTTCGGTGTGTGTTCGGGTGTGTGTTCGGGTGTGTATTCGGGTGTGTTCGGGTGTGTGTTCGGGTGTGTATTCGGGTTGTATTCGGGTTGGTGTTCGGGTGTGTGTTCGGGTGTGTGTTCGGGTGTGTGTTCCGGTGTGTGTTCGGGTGTGTATTCAGGTTGTATTCGGGTGTGTGTTCGGGTGTGTATTCGGGTTGTATTCGGGTGTGTGTTCGGGTGTGTGTTCGGGTGAGTATTCGGGTGTGTTCTGGTGCGTATTCGGGTGTGTGTTCGGGTGTGTATTCGGGTTGTATTCGGGTATGTGTTCGGGTGTGTTTTCGGGTGTGTATTCGAGTGTGTGTTCGGGTGTGTATTCGGGTGTGTGTTCGGGTGTGTGTTCGGGTGTGTTCGGGTGTGTATTCGGGTGTGTGTTCGGGTGTGTATTTGGGTTGTATTCGGGTGTGTGTTCGGGTGTGTGTTCGGGTGTGTATTCGGGTTGTATTCGGGGGTGTGTTCGGGTGTGTGTTCGGGTGTGGGTTCGGGTGTGTATTCGGGTTGTATTCGGGTGTGTGTTCGGGTGTGTGTTCGGGTGTGTATTCGGGTGTGTGTTCGGGTGTGTATTCGGGTTGTATTCGGGTGTGTGTTCGGGTGTGTATTCGGGTGTGTGTTCGGGTGTGTATTCGGGTTGCATTCGGGTGTGTGTTCGGGTGTGTATTCGGGTGTGTTTTCGGGTTTGTATTCGGGTATGTGTTCGGGTGTGTATTCGGGTGTGTTTTCGGGTTTGTATTCGGGTGTGTATTCGGGTGTGTATTCGGGTGAGTGTTCGGGTGTGTATTCGGGTTGTATTCGGGTGTGTTCGGGGGTGTATTCGGGTGTGTGTTCGGGAGTGTGTTCGGGTGTGTATTCGGTTTGTAGTCGGGTGTGTGTTCGGGTGTGTTCGGGTGTGTATTCGGGTGTGTGTTCGGGTGTGTATTTGGGTTGTATTCGGGTGTGTGTTCGGGTGTGTGTTCGGGTGTGTATTCGGGTTGTATTCGGGGGTGTGTTCGGGTGTGTGTTCGGGTGTGGGTTCGGGTGTGTATTCGGGTTGTATTCGGGTGTGTGTTCGGGTGTGTGTTCGGGTGTGTATTCGGGTGTGTTTTCGGGTTTGTATTCGGGTGTGTGTTCGGGTGTGTATTCGGGTTGTATTCGGGTGTGTGTTCGGGTGTGTATTCGGGTGTGTGTTCGGGTGTGTATTCGGGTTGCATTCGGGTGAGTGTTCGGGTGTGTATTCGGGTTGTATTCGGGTGTGTGTTCGGGGGTGTATTCGGGTGTGTGTTCGGGAGTGTGTGCGGGTGTGTATTCGGGTTGTAGTCGGGTGTGTGTTCGGGTGTGTTCGGGTGTGTATTCGGGTGTGTGTTCGGGTGTGTATTCGGGTTGTAGTCGGGTGTGTGTTCGGGTGTGTTCGGGTGTGTATTCGGGTGTGTGTTCGGGTGTGTATTCGGGTTGTAATCGGGTGTGTGTTCGGGTGTGTGTTCGGGTGTGTGTTCGGGTGTGTATTCGGGTGTGTGTTCGGGTGTGTGGTCGGGTGTGTATTCGGGTTGTATTCGGGTGTGTGTTCGGGTGTGTGTTCGGGTGTGTGTTCCGGTGTGTGTTCGGGTGTGTATTCGGGTTGTATTCGGGTGTGTGTTCGGGTGTATGTTCGGGTGCGTGTTCGGTTGTGTGTTCGGGTGAGTATTCGGGTGTGTTTTGGTGTGTATTCGGGTGTGTGTTCGGGTGTGTATTCGGGTTGTATTCGGGTATGTGTTCGGGTGTGTATTCGGGTTGTATTCGGGAGTGTGTTCGGGTGTGTATTCGGGTTGTAGTCGGGTGTGTGTTCGGGTGTGTTCGGGTGTGTATTCGGGTGTGTGTTCGGGTGTGTATTCGGGTTGTAGTCGGGTATGTGTTCGGGTGTGTTCTTGTGTGTATTCGGGTGTGTGTCCGGATGTGTATTCGGGTGTGTATTCGGGTGAGTTTTCGGGTGTGTATTCGGGTTGTATTCGGGTGTGTGTTCGGGTGTGTATTCGGGTGTGTGTTCGGGTGTGTATTCGGGTTGTAGTCGGGTGTGTGTTCGGGTGTGTTCGGGTGTGTATTCGGGTGTGTGTTCGGGTGTGTATTCGGGTTGTAATCGGGTGTGTGTTCGGGTGTGTGTTCTGGTGTGTGTTCTGGTGTGTATTCGGGTGTGTGTTCGGGTGTGTGTTCGGGTGTGTATTCGGGTTGTATTCGGGTGTGTGTTCGGGTGTGTGTTCGGGTGAGTATTCGGGTGTGTTCTGGTGCGTATTCGGGTGTGTGTTCGGGTGTGTATTCGGGTTGTATTCGGGTATGTGTTCGGGTGTGTTTTCGGGTGTGTATTCGGGTTATATTCGGGTATGTGTTCGGGTGTGTTTTCGGGTGTGTATTCGGGTGTGTGTTCGGGTGTGTATTCGGGTGTGTATTCGGGTGAGTGTTCGGGTGTGTATTCGGGTTGTATTCGGGTGTGTGTTCGGGTGTGTGTTCGGGTGTGTATTCGGGTGTGTGTTCGGGTGTGTATTCGGGTGTGTGTTCGGGTTGTATTCGGGTGTGTGTTCGGGTGAGTGTTCGGGTGTGTATTTGGTTGTATTCGGGTGTGTGTTCGGGTGTGTGTTCGGGTGTGTATTCGGGTGTGTATTCGGGTTGTATTCGGGTGTGTGTTCGGGTGTGTATTCGGGTTGTAGTCGGGTGTGTGTTCGGGTGTGTTCAGGTGTGTATTTGGGTGTGTGTTCGGGTGTGTATTCGGGTTATATTCGGGTATGTGTTCGGGTGTGTTTTCGGTTGTGTATTCGGGTGTGTGTTCGGGTGTGTATTCGGGTGTGTATTCGGGTGAGTGTTCGGGTGTGTATTCGGGTTGTATTCGGGTGTGTGTTCGGGTGTGTGTTCGGTTGTGTGTTCGGGTGTGTATTCGGGTGTGTGTTCGGGTGTGTATTCGGGTGTGTGTTCGGGTGTGTATTCGGGTGTGTATTCGGGTGAGTGTTCGGGTGTGTATTCGGGTTGTATTCGGGTGTGTGTTCGGGTGTGTGTTCGGGTGTGTGTTCGGGTGTGTGTTCGGGTGTGTATTCGGGTGTGTGTTCGGGTGTGTATTCGGGTGTGTATTCGTGTGAGTGTTCGGGTGTGTATTCGGGTTGTAGTCGGGTGTGTGTTCGGGTGTGTTCAGGTGTGTATTCGGGTGTGTGTTCGGGTGTGTATTCGGGTTGTATTCGGGTGTGTGTTCGGGTGTGTGTTCGGGTGTGTGTTCGGGTGTGTGTTCGGGTGTGTATTCGGGTGTGTGTTCGGGTGTGTGTTCGGGTGTGTATTCGGGTTGTAGTCGGGTGTGTGTTCGGGTGTGTTCAGGTGTGTATTCGGGTGTGTGTTCGGGTGTGTATTCGGGTTGTATTCGGGTGTGTGTTCGGGTGTGTGTTCGGGTGTGTGTTTGGGTGTGTGTTCGGGTGTGTATTCGGGTGTGTGTTCGAGTGTGTGTTCGGGTGTGTATTCGGGTTGTATTCGGGTGTGTGTTCGGGTGTGTGTTTCGGTGTGTGTTCGGGTGTGTATTCGGGTGTGTGTTCGGGTGTGTGTTCGGGTGTGTATTCGGGTTGTATTCGGGTGTGTGTTCGGGTGTGTGTTCGGGTGTGTGTCCGGGTGTGTGTTCCGGTGTGTGTTCGGGTGTGTATTCGGGTTGTATTCGGGTGTGTGTTCGGGAGTTGCATCGCGTTGTATTCGGGTGTGTGTTCGGTTGTGTGTTCGGTTGTGTGTTCGGGTGAGTATTCGGGTGTGTTCTGGTGCGTATTCGGGTGTGTGTTCGGGTGTGTATTCGGGTTGTATTCGGGTATGTGTTCGGGTGTGTTTTCGGGTGTGTATTCGGGTGTGTGTTCGGGTGTGTATTCGGGTGTGTGTTCGGGTGTGTGTTCGGGTGTGTTCGGGTGTGTATTCGGGTGTGTGTTCGGGTGTGTATTTGGGTTGTATTCGGGTGTGTGTTCGGGTGTGTGTTCGGGTGTGTATTCGGGTTGTATTCGGGGGTGTGTTCGGGTGTGTGTTCGGGTGTGGGTTCGGGTGTGTATTCGGGTTGTATTCGGGTGTGTGTTCGGGTGTGTATTCGGGTTGTAATCGGGTGTGTGTTCGGGTGTGTGTTCTGGTGTGTGTTCTGGTGTGTATTCGGGTGTGTGTTCGGGTGTGTGTTCGGGTGTGTATTCGGGTTGTATTCGGGTGTGTGTTCGGGTGTGTGTTCCGGTGTGTGTTCGGGTGTGTATTCGGGTTGTATTCGGGTGTGTGTTCGGGTGTGTATTCGGGTTGTATTCGGGTGTGTGTTCGGGTGTGTTCGGGTGTGTGTTCGGGTGTGTGTTCGGGTGAGTATTCGGGTGTGTTCTGGTGTGTATTCGGGTGTGTGTTCGGGTGTGTATTCGGGTTATATTCGGGTATGTGTTCGGGTGTGTTTTCGGGTGTGTATTCGGGTGTGTGTTCGGGTGTGTATTCGGGTGTGTATTCGGGTGAGTGTTCGGGTGTGTATTCGGGTTGTATTCGGGTGTGTGTTCGGGTGTGTGTTCGGGTGTGTATTCGGGTGTGTGTTCGGGTGTGTATTCGGGTGTGTGTTCGGGTTGTATTCGGGTGTGTGTTCGGGTGAGTGTTCGGGTGTGTATTTGGTTGTATTCGGGTGTGTGTTCGGGTGTGTGTTCGGGTGTGTATTCGGGAGTGTATTCGGGTTGTATTCGGGTGTGTGTTCGGGTGTGTATTCGGGTTGTAGTCGGGTGTGTGTTCGGGTGTGTTCAGGTGTGTATTTGGGTGTGTGTTCGGGTGTGTATTCGGGTTATATTCGGGTATGTGTTCGGGTGTGTTTTCGGTTGTGTATTCGGGTGTGTGTTCGGGTGTGTATTCGGGTGTGTATTCGGGTGAGTGTTCGGGTGTGTATTCGGGTTGTATTCGGGTGTGTGTTCGGGTGTGTGTTCGGGTGTGTGTTCGGTTGTGTGTTCGGGTGTGTATTCGGGTGTGTGTTCGGGTGTGTATTCGGGTGTGTGTTCGGGTGTGTATTCGGGTGTGTATTCGGGTGAGTGTTCGGGTGTGTATTCGGGTTGTATTCGGGTGTGTGTTCGGGTGTGTGTTCGGGTGTGTGTTCGGGTGTGTGATCGGGTGTGTATTCGGGTGTGTGTTCGGGTGTGTATTCGGGTGTGTATTCGTGTGAGTGTTCGGGTGTGTATTCGGGTTGTAGTCGGGTGTGTGTTCGGGTGTGTTCAGGTGTGTATTCGGGTGTGTGTTCGGGTGTGTATTCGGGTTGTATTCGGGTGTGTGTTCGGGTGTGTGTTCGGGTGTGTGTTCGGGTGTGTGTTCGGGTGTGTATTCGGGTGTGTGTTCGGGTGTGTGTTCGGGTGTGTATTCGGGTTGTAGTCGGGTGTGTGTTCGGGTGTGTTCAGGTGTGTATTCGGGTGTGTGTTCGGGTGTGTATTCGGGTTGTATTCGGGTGTGTGTTCGGGTGTGTGTTCGGGTGTGTGTTCGGGTGTGTGTTCGGGTGTGTGTTCGGGTGTGTATTCGGGTGTGTGTTCGGGTGTGTATTCGGGTGTGTATTCGTGTGAGTGTTCGGGTGTGTATTCGGGTTGTAGTCGGGTGTGTGTTCGGGTGTGTTCAGGTGTGTATTCGGGTGTGTGTTCGGGTGTGTATTCGGGTTGTATTCGGGTGTGTGTTCGGGTGTGTGTTCGGGTGTGTGTTCGGGTGTGTGTTCGGGTGTGTATTCGGGTGTGTGTTCGGGTGTGTGTTCGGGTGTGTATTCGGGTTGTAGTCGGGTGTGTGTTCGGGTGTGTTCAGGTGTGTATTCGGGTGTGTGTTCGGGTGTGTATTCGGGTTGTATTCGGGTGTGTGTTCGGGTGTGTGTTCGGGTGTGTGTTTGGGTGTGTGTTCGGGTGTGTATTCGGGTGTGTGTTCGAGTGTGTGTTCGGGTGTGTATTCGGGTTGTATTCGGGTGTGTGTTCGGGTGTGTGTTTCGGTGTGTGTTCGGGTGTGTATTCGGGTGTGTGTTCGGGTGTGTGTTCGGGTGTGTATTCGGGTTGTATTCGGGTGTGTGTTCGGGTGTGTGTTCGGGTGTGTGTCCGGGTGTGTGTTCCGGTGTGTGTTCGGGTGTGTATTCGGGTTGTATTCGGGTGTGTGTTCGGGAGTTGCATCGCGTTGTATTCGGGTGTGTGTTCGGTTGTGTGTTCGGTTGTGTGTTCGGGTGAGTATTCGGGTGTGTTCTGGTGCGTATTCGGGTGTGTGTTCGGGTGTGTATTCGGGTTGTATTCGGGTATGTGTTCGGGTGTGTTTTCGGGTGTGTATTCGGGTGTGTGTTCGGGTGTGTATTCGGGTGTGTGTTCGGGTGTGTGTTCGGGTGTGTTCGGGTGTGTATTCGGGTGTGTGTTCGGGTGTGTATTTGGGTTGTATTCGGGTGTGTGTTCGGGTGTGTGTTCGGGTGTGTATTCGGGTTGTATTCGGGGGTGTGTTCGGGTGTGTGTTCGGGTGTGGGTTCGGGTGTGTATTCGGGTTGTATTCGGGTGTGTGTTCGGGTGTGTATTCGGGTTGTAATCGGGTGTGTGTTCGGGTGTGTGTTCTGGTGTGTGTTCTGGTGTGTATTCGGGTGTGTGTTCGGGTGTGTGTTCGGGTGTGTATTCGGGTTGTATTCGGGTGTGTGTTCGGGTGTGTGTTCCGGTGTGTGTTCGGGTGTGTATTCGGGTTGTATTCGGGTGTGTGTTCGGGTGTGTATTCGGGTTGTATTCGGGTGTGTGTTCGGGTGTGTTCGGGTGTGTGTTCGGGTGTGTGTTCGGGTGAGTATTCGGGTGTGTTCTGGTGTGTATTCGGGTGTGTGTTCGGGTGTGTATTCGGGTTATATTCGGGTATGTGTTCGGGTGTGTTTTCGGGTGTGTATTCGGGTGTGTGTTCGGGTGTGTATTCGGGTGTGTATTCGGGTGAGTGTTCGGGTGTGTATTCGGGTTGTATTCGGGTGTGTGTTCGGGTGTGTGTTCGGGTGTGTATTCGGGTGTGTGTTCGGGTGTGTATTCGGGTGTGTGTTCGGGTTGTATTCGGGTGTGTGTTCGGGTGAGTGTTCGGGTGTGTATTTGGTTGTATTCGGGTGTGTGTTCGGGTGTGTGTTCGGGTGTGTATTCGGGAGTGTATTCGGGTTGTATTCGGGTGTGTGTTCGGGTGTGTATTCGGGTTGTAGTCGGGTGTGTGTTCGGGTGTGTTCAGGTGTGTATTTGGGTGTGTGTTCGGGTGTGTATTCGGGTTATATTCGGGTATGTGTTCGGGTGTGTTTTCGGTTGTGTATTCGGGTGTGTGTTCGGGTGTGTATTCGGGTGTGTATTCGGGTGAGTGTTCGGGTGTGTATTCGGGTTGTATTCGGGTGTGTGTTCGGGTGTGTGTTCGGGTGTGTGTTCGGTTGTGTGTTCGGGTGTGTATTCGGGTGTGTGTTCGGGTGTGTATTCGGGTGTGTGTTCGGGTGTGTATTCGGGTGTGTATTCGGGTGAGTGTTCGGGTGTGTATTCGGGTTGTATTCGGGTGTGTGTTCGGGTGTGTGTTCGGGTGTGTGTTCGGGTGTGTGATCGGGTGTGTATTCGGGTGTGTGTTCGGGTGTGTATTCGGGTGTGTATTCGTGTGAGTGTTCGGGTGTGTATTCGGGTTGTAGTCGGGTGTGTGTTCGGGTGTGTTCAGGTGTGTATTCGGGTGTGTGTTCGGGTGTGTATTCGGGTTGTATTCGGGTGTGTGTTCGGGTGTGTGTTCGGGTGTGTGTTCGGGTGTGTGTTCGGGTGTGTATTCGGGTGTGTGTTCGGGTGTGTGTTCGGGTGTGTATTCGGGTTGTAGTCGGGTGTGTGTTCGGGTGTGTTCAGGTGTGTATTCGGGTGTGTGTTCGGGTGTGTATTCGGGTTGTATTCGGGTGTGTGTTCGGGTGTGTGTTCGGGTGTGTGTTTGGGTGTGTGTTCGGGTGTGTATTCGGGTGTGTGTTCGGGTGTGTGTTCGGGTGTGTGTTCGGGTGTGTATTCGGGTTGTATTCGGGTGTGTGTTCGGGTGTGTGTTTCGGTGTGTGTTCGGGTGTGTATTCGGGTGTGTGTTCGGGTGTGTGTTCGGGTGTGTATTCGGGTTGTATTCGGGTGTGTGTTCGGGTGTGTGTTCGGGTGTGTGTTCGGGTGTGTGTTCCGGTGTGTGTTCGGGTGTGTATTCGGGTTGTATTCGGGTGTGTGTTCGGGTGTTGCATCGCGTTGTATTCGGGTGTGTGTTCGGTTGTGTGTTCGGTTGTGTGTTCGGGTGAGTATTCGGGTGTGTTCTGGTGCGTATTCGGGTGTGTGTTCGGGTGTGTATTCGGGTTGTATTCGGGTATGTGTTCGGGTGTGTTTTCGGGTGTGTATTCGGGTGTGTGTTCGGGTGTGTATTCGGGTGTGTGTTCGGGTGTGTGTTCGGGTGTGTTCGGGTGTGTATTCGGGTGTGTGTTCGGGTGTGTATTTGGGTTGTATTCGGGTGTGTGTTCGGGTGTGTATTCGGGTTGTATTCGGGGGTGTGTTCGGGTGTGTGTTCGGGTGTGGATTCGGGTGTGTATTCGGGTTGTATTCGGGTGTGTGTTCGGGTGTGTGTTCGGGTGTGTATTCGGGTGTGTGTTCGGGTGTGTATTCGGGTTGTATTCGGGTGTGTGTTCGGGTGTGTATTCGGGTGTGTGTTCGGGTGTGTATTCGGGTTGCATTCGGGTGTGTGTTCGGGTGTGTATTCGGGTGTGTTTTCGGGTTTGTATTCGGGTATGTGTTCGGGTGTGTATTCGGGTGTGTTTTCGGGTTTGTATTCGGGTGTGTATTCGGGTGTGTATTCGGGTGAGTGTTCGGGTGTGTATTCGGGTTGTATTCGGGTGTGTTCGGGGGTGTATTCGGGTGTGTGTTCGGGAGTGTGTTCGGGTGTGTATTCGGTTTGTAGTCGGGTGTGTGTTCGGGTGTGTTCGGGTGTGTATTCGGGTGTGTGTTCGGGTGTGTATTTGGGTTGTATTCGGGTGTGTGTTCGGGTGTGTGTTCGGGTGTGTATTCGGGTTGTATTCGGGGGTGTGTTCGGGTGTGTGTTCGGGTGTGGGTTCGGGTGTGTATTCGGGTTGTATTCGGGTGTGTGTTCGGGTGTGTGTTCGGGTGTGTATTCGGGTGTGTTTTCGGGTTTGTATTCGGGTGTGTGTTCGGGTGTGTATTCGGGTTGTATTCGGGTGTGTGTTCGGGTGTGTGTTCGGGTGTGTGTTCGGTTGTGTGTTCGGGTGTGTATTCGGGTGTGTGTTCGGGTGTGTATTCGGGTGTGTGTTCGGGTGTGTATTCGGGTTGTATTCGGGTGTGTGTTCGGGTGTGTGTTCGGGTGTGTATTCGGGTTGTATTCGGGTGTGTGTTCGGGTGTGTGTTCGGGTGTGTGTTTGGGTGTGTGTTCGGGTGTGTATTCGGGTGTGTGTTCGGGTGTGTGTTCGGGTGTGTATTCGGGTTGTATTCGGGTGTGTGTTCGGGTGTGTGTTTCGGTGTGTGTTCGGGTGTGTATTCGGGTGTGTGTTCGGGTGTGTGTTCGGGTGTGTATTCGGGTTGTATTCGGGTGTGTGTTCGGGTGTGTGCTCGGGTGTGTGTTCGGGTGTGTGTTCCGGTGTGTGTTCGGGTGTGTATTCGGGTTGTATTCGGGTGTGTGTTCGGGTGTTGCATCGCGTTGTATTCGGGTGTGTGTTCGGTTGTGTGTTCGGGTGAGTATTCGGGTGTGTTCTGGTGCGTATTCGGGTGTGTGTTCGGGTGTGTATTCGGGTTGTATTCGGGTATGTGTGCGGGTGTGTTTTCGGGTGTGTATTCGGGTGTGTGTTCGGGTGTGTATTCGGGTGTGTGTTCGGGTGTGTGTTCGGGTGTGTTCGGGTGTGTATTCGGGTGTGTGTTCGGGTGTGTATTTGGGTTGTATTCGGGTGTGTGTTCGGGTGTGTGTTCGGGTGTGTATTCGGGTTGTATTCGGGGGTGTGTTCGGGTGTGTGTTCGGGTCTGGGTTCGGGTGTGTATTCGGGTTGTATTCGGGTGTGTGTTCGGGTGTGTGTTCGGGTGTGTATTCGGGTGTGTGTTCGGGTGTGTATTCGGGTTGTATTCGGGTGTGTGTTCGGGTGTGTATTCGGGTGTGTGTTCGGGTGTGTATTCGGGTTGCATTCGGGTGTGTGTTCGGGTGTGTATTCGGGTGTGTTTTCGGGTTTGTATTCGGGTATGTGTTCGGGTGTGTATTCGGGTGTGTTTTCGGGTTTGTATTCGGGTGTGTATTCGGGTGTGTATTCGGGTGAGTGTTCGGGTGTGTATTCGGGTTGTATTCGGGTGTGTTCGGGGGTGTATTCGGGTGTGTGTTCGGGAGTGTGTTCGGGTGTGTATTCGGTTTGTAGTCGGGTGTGTGTTCGGGTGTGTTCGGGTGTGTATTCGGGTGTGTGTTCGGGTGTGTATTTGGGTTGTATTCGGGTGTGTGTTCGGGTGTGTGTTCGGGTGTGTATTCGGGTTGTATTCGGGGGTGTGTTCGGGTGTGTGTTCGGGTGTGGGTTCGGGTGTGTATTCGGGTTGTATTCGGGTGTGTGTTCGGGTGTGTGTTCGGGTGCGTATTCGGGTGTGTTTTCGGGTTTGTATTCGGGTGTGTGTTCGGGTGTGTATTCGGGTTGTATTCGGGTGTGTGTTCGGGTGTGTATTCGGGTGTGTGTTCGGGTGTGTATTCGGGTTGCATTCGGGTGAGTGTTCGGGTGTGTATTCGGGTTGTATTCGGGTGTGTGTTCGGGGGTGTATTCGGGTGTGTGTTCGGGAGTGTGTTCGGGTGTGTATTCGGGTTGTAGTCGGGTGTGTGTTCGGGTGTGTTCGGGTGTGTATTCGGGTGTGTGTTCGGGTGTGTATTCGGGTTGTAGTCGGGTGTGTGTTCGGGTGTGTTCGGGTGTGTATTCGGGTGTGTGTTCGGGTGTGTATTCGGGTTGTAATCGGGTGTGTGTTCGGGTGTGTGTTCGGGTGTGTATTCGGGTTGTATTCGGGTGTGTGTTCGGGTGTGTGTTCGGGTGTGTGTTCGGGTGTGTATTCGGGTGTGTGTTCGGGTGTGTGGTCGGGTGTGTATTCGGGTTGTATTCGGGTGTGTGTTCGGGTGTGTGTTCGGGTGTGTGTTCCGGTGTGTGTTCGGGTGTGTATTCGGGTTGTATTCGGGTGTGTGTTCGGGTGTATGTTCGGGTGCGTGTTCGGTTGTGTGTTCGGGTGAGTATTCGGGTGTGTTCTGGTGTGTATTCGGGTGTGTGTTCGGGTGTGTATTCGGGTTGTATTCGGGTATGTGTTCGGGTGTGTATTCGGGTTGTATTCGGGAGTGTGTTCGGGTGTGTATTCGGGTTGTAGTCGGGTGTGTGTTCGGGTGTGTTCGGGTGTGTATTCGGGTGTGTGTTCGGGTGTGTATTCGGGTTGTAGTCGGGTATGTGTTCGGGTGTGTTCTTGTGTGTATTCGGGTGTGTATTCGGGTGTGTATTCGGGTGAGTTTTCGGGTGTGTATTCGGGTTGTATTCGGGTGTGTGTTCGGGTGTGTATTCGGGTGTGTGTTCGGGTGTGTATTCGGGTTGTAGTCGGGTGTGTGTTCGGGTGTGTTCGGGTGTGTATTCGGGTGTGTGTTCGGGTGTGTATTCGGGTTGTAATCGGGTGTGTGTTCGGGTGTGTGTTCTGGTGTGTGTTCTGGTGTGTATTCGGGTGTGTGTTCGGGTGTGTGTTCGGGTGTGTATTCGGCTTGTATTCGGGTGTGTGTTCGGGTGTGTGTTCGGGTGAGTATTCGGGTGTGTTCTGGTGCGTATTCGGGTGTGTGTTCGGGTGTGTATTCGGGTTGTATTCGGGTATGTGTTCGGGTGTGTTTTCGGGTGTGTATTCGGGTGTGTGTTCGGGTGTGTATTCGGGTGTGTGTTCGGGTGTGTGCTCGGGTGTGTTCGGGTGTGTATTCGGGTGTGTGTTCGGGTGTGTATTTGGGTTGTATTCGGGTGTGTGTTCGGGTGTGTGTTCGGGTGTGTATTCGGGTTGCATTCGGGTGTGTGTTCGGGTGTGTATTCGGGTGTGTTTTCGGGTTTGTATTCGGGTATGTGTTCGGGTGTGTATTCGGGTGTGTTTTCGGGTTTGTATTCGGGTGTGTATTCGGGTGTGTATTCGGGTGAGTGTTCGGGTGTGTATTCGGGTTGTATTCGGGTGTGTTCGGGGGTGTATTCGGGTGTGTGTTCGGGAGTGTGTTCGGGTGTGTATTCGGTTTGTAGTCGGGTGTGTGTTCGGGTGTGTATTCGGGTGTGTGTTCGGGTGTGTATTTGGGTTGTATTCGGGTGTGTGTTCGGGTGTGTGTTCGGGTGTGTATTCGGGTTGTATTCGGGGGTGTGTTCGGGTGTGTGTTCGGGTGTGGGTTCGGGTGTGTATTCGGGTTGTATTCGGGTGTGTGTTCGGGTGTGTGTTCGGGTGTGTATTCGGGTGTGTTTTCGGGTTTGTATTCGGGTGTGTGTTCGGGTGTGTATTCGGGTTGTATTCGGGTGTGTGTTCGGGTGTGTATTCGGGTGTGTGTTCGGGTGTGTATTCGGGTTGCATTCGGGTGAGTGTTCGGGTGTGTATTCGGGTTGTATTCGGGTGTGTGTTCGGGGGTGTATTCGGGTGTGTGTTCGGGAGTGTGTTCGGGTGTGTATTCGGGTTGTAGTCGGGTGTGTGTTCGGGTGTGTTCGGGTGTGTATTCGGGTGTGTGTTCGGGTGTGTATTCGGGTTGTAGTCGGGTGTGTGTTCGGGTGTGTTCGGGTGTGTATTCGGGTGTGTGTTCGGGTGTGTATTCGGGTTGTAATCGGGTGTGTGTTCGGGTGTGTGTTCGGGTGTGTATTCGGGTTGTATTCGGGTGTGTGTTCGGGTGTGTGTTCGGGTGTGTGTTCGGGTGTGTGTTCGGGTGTGTATTCGGGTGTGTGTTCGGGTGCGTGGTCGGGTGTGTATTCGGGTTGTATTCGGGTGTGTGTTCGGGTGTGTGTTCGGGTGTGTGTTCCGGTGTGTGTTCGGGTGTGTATTCGGGTTGTATTCGGGTGTGTGTTCGGGTGTATGTTCGGGTGCGTGTTCGGTTGTGTGTTCGGGTGAGTATTCGGGTGTGTTCTGGTGTGTATTCGGGTGTGTGTTCGGGTGTGTATTCGGGTTGTATTCGGGTATGTGTTCGGGTGTGTATTCGGGTTGTATTCGGGAGTGTGTTCGGGTGTGTATTCGGGTTGTAGTCGGGTGTGTGTTCGGGTGTGTTCGGGTGTGTATTCGGGTGTGTGTTCGGGTGTGTATTCGGGTTGTAGTCGGGTATGTGTTCGGGTGTGTTCTTGTGTGTATTCGGGTGTGTGTTCGGGTGTGTATTCGGGTGTGTATTCGGGTGAGTTTTCGGGTGTGTATTCGGGTTGTATTCGGGGTGTGTGTTCGGGTGTGTATTCGGGTGTGTGTTCGGGTGTGTATTCGGGTTGTAGTCGGGTGTGTGTTCGGGTGTGTTCGGGTGTGTATTCGGGTGTGTGTTCGGGTGTGTATTCGGGTTGTAATCGGGTGTGTGTTCGGGTGTGTGTTCTGGTGTGTGTTCTGGTGTGTATTCGGGTGTGTGTTCGGGTGTGTGTTCGGGTGTGTATTCGGGTTGTATTCGGGTGTGTGTTCGGGTGTGTGTTCCGGTGTGTGTTCGGGTGTGTATTCGGGTTGTATTCGGGTGTGTGTTCGGGTGTGTATTCGGGTTGTATTCGGGTGTGTGTTCGGGTGTGTTCGGGTGTGTGTTCGGGTGTGTGTTCGGGTGAGTATTCGGGTGTGTTCTGGTGTGTATTCGGGTGTGTGTTCGGGTGTGTATTCGGGTTATATTCGGGTATGTGTTCGGGTGTGTTTTCGGGTGTGTATTCGGGTGTGTGTTCGGGTGTGTATTCGGGTGTGTATTCGGGTGAGTGTTCGGGTGTGTATTCGGGTTGTATTCGGGTGTGTGTTCGGGTGTGTGTTCGGGTGTGTATTCGGGTGTGTGTTCGGGTGTGTATTCGGGTGTGTGTTCGGGTTGTATTCGGGTGTGTGTTCGGGTGAGTGTTCGGGTGTGTATTTGGTTGTATTCGGGTGTGTGTTCGGGTGTGTGTTCGGGTGTGTATTCGGGTGTGTATTCGGGTTGTATTCGGGTGTGTGTTCGGGTGTGTATTCGGGTTGTAGTCGGGTGTGTGTTCGGGTGTGTTCAGGTGTGTATTTGGGTGTGTGTTCGGGTGTGTATTCGGGTTATATTCGGGTATGTGTTCGGGTGTGTTTTCGGTTGTGTATTCGGGTGTGTGTTCGGGTGTGTATTCGGGTGTGTATTCGGGTGTGTGTTCGGGTGTGTGTTCGGGTGTGTGTTCGGGTGTGTGTTCGGGTGTGTATTCGGGTGTGTGTTCGGGTGTGTATTCGGGTGTGTATTCGTGTGAGTGTTCGGGTGTGTATTCGGGTTGTAGTCGGGTGTGTGTTCGGGTGTGTTCAGGTGTGTATTCGGGTGTGTGTTCGGGTGTGTATTCGGGTTGTATTCGGGTGTGTGTTCGGGTGTGTGTTCGGGTGTGTGTTCGGGTGTGTGTTCGGGTGTGTATTCGGGTGTGTGTTCGGGTGTGTGTTCGGGTGTGTATTCGGGTTGTAGTCGGGTGTGTGTTCGGGTGTGTTCAGGTGTGTATTCGGGTGTGTGTTCGGGTGTGTATTCGGGTTGTATTCGGGTGTGTGTTCGGGTGTGTGTTCGGGTGTGTGTTTGGGTGTGTGTTCGGGTGTGTATTCGGGTGTGTGTTCGGGTGTGTGTTCGGGTGTGTATTCGGGTTGTATTCGGGTGTGTGTTCGGGTGTGTGTTTCGGTGTGTGTTCGGGTGTGTATTCGGGTGTGTGTTCGGGTGTGTGTTCGGGTGTGTATTCGGGTTGTATTCGGGTGTGTGTTCGGGTGTGTGTTCGGGTGTGTGTTCGGGTGTGTGTTCCGGTGTGTGTTCGGGTGTGTATTCGGGTTGTATTCGGGTGTGTGTTCGGGTGTTGCATCGCGTTGTATTCGGGTGTGTGTTCGGTTGTGTGTTCGGTTGTGTGTTCGGGTGAGTATTCGGGTGTGTTCTGGTGCGTATTCGGGTGTGTGTTCGGGTGTGTATTCGGGTTGTATCCGGGTATGTGTTCGGGTGTGTTTTCGGGTGTGTATTCGGGTGTGTATTCGGGTGAGTGTTCGGGTGTGTATTCGGGTTGTATTCGGGTGTGTGTTCGGGTGTGTGTTCGGGTGTGTATTCGGGTGTGTGTTCGGGTGTGTATTCGGGTGTGTATTCGGGTGTGTATTCGGGTTGTATTCGGGTGTGTGTTCGGGTGTGTATTCGGGTTGTAATCGGGTGTGTGTTCGGGTGTGTTCAGGTGTGTATTCGGGTGTGTGTTCGGGTGTGTATTCGGGTTGTATTCGGGTGTGTGTTCAGGTGTGTATTCGGGTGTGTGTTCGGGTGTGTATTCGGGTTGTATTCGGGTGTGTGTTCGGGTGTGTGTTCAGGTGTGTGTTCGGGTGTGTGTTCGGGTGTGTATTCGGGTGTGTGTTCGGGTGTGTGTTCGGGTGTGTATTCGGGTTGTATTCGGGTGTGTGTTCGGGTGTGTGTTCGGGTTTGTGTTCCGGTGTGTGTTCGGGTGTGTATTCGGGTTGTATTCGGGTGTGTGTTCGGGTGTGTATTCGGATTGTATTCGGGTGTGTGTTCGGGTGTGTGTTCGGGTGTGTGTTCGGTTGTGTGTTCGGGTGAGTATTCGGGTGTGTTCGGGTGTGTATTCGGGAGTGTGTTCGGGGTGTGTATTCGGGTGTGTGTTCGGGTGTGTATTCGGGTGTGTATTCGGGTGAGTGTTCGGGTGTATATTCTAGTTGTATTCGGGTGTGTGTTCGGGTTGTATTCGGGTGTGTGTTCGGGTGTGTGTTCGGGTGTGTGTTCGGGTGTGTGTCCGGGTGTGTGTTCGGGTGTGTATTCGGGTTGTATTCGGGTGTGTGTTCGGGTGTGTGTTCTTTTTGTATTCGGGTATGTGTTCGGGTGTGTGTTCGGGTGTGTATTCGGGTGTGTATTCGGGTGTGTGTTCGGGTGTGTATTCGGGTGTGTATTCGGGTGTGTATTCGGGTTGCATTCGGGTGTGTGTTCGGGTGTGTGTTCGGATGTGTGTCCGGGTGTGTGTTCGGGTGTGTATTCGGGTTGTATTCGGGTTGTATTCGGGTGTGTGTTCGGGTGTGTGTTCTGGTTGTATTCGGGTGTGTGTTCGGATTTGTATTCGGGTGTGTATTCGGGTGTGTATTCGGGTTGTAATCGGGTGTGTGTTCGGGTGTGTGTTCGGGTGTGTATTCGGGTGTGTATTCGGGTGAGTGTTCGGGTGTGTATTCGGGTTGTATTCGGGTGTGAGCTCGGGTGTGTGTTCGGGTGTGTATTCGGGTGTGTGTTCGGGTGTGTATTCGGGTTGTAGTCGGGTGTGTGTTCGGGTGTGTTCGGGTGTGTATTCGGGTGTGTGTTCGGGTGTGTATTCGGGTTGTAATCGGGTGTGTGTTCGGGTGTGTGTTCGGGTGTCTATTCGGGTTGTATTCGGGTGTGTGTTCGGGTGTGTGTTCGGGTGTGTGTTCGGGTGTGTGTTCGGGTGTGTATTCGGGTGTGTGTTCGGGTGTGTGGTCGGGTGTGTATTCGGGTTGTATTCGGGTGTGTGTTCGGGTGTGTGTTCGGGTGTGTGTTCCGGTGTGTGTTCTGGTGTGTATTCGGGTGTGTGTTCGGGTGTGTATTCGGGTTGTATTCGGGTATGTGTTCGGGTGTGTATTCGGGTTGTATTCGGGAGTGTGTTCGGGTGTGTATTCGGGTTGTAGTCGGGTGTGTGTTCGGGTGTGTTCGGGTGTGTATTCGGGTGTGTGTTCGGGTGTGTATTCGGGTTGTAGTCGGGTATGTGTTCGGGTGTGTTCTTGTGTGTATTCGGGTGTGTGTTCGGGTGTGTATTCGGGTGTGTATTCGGGTGAGTTTTCGGGTGTGTATTCGGGTTGTATTCGGGTGTGTGTTCGGGTGTGTATTCGGGTGTGTGTTCGGGTGTGTATTCGGGTTGTAGTCGGGTGTGTGTTCGGGTGTGTTCAGGTGTGTATTTGGGTGTGTGTTCGGGTGTGTATTCGGGTTATATTCGGGTATGTGTTCGGGTGTGTTTTCGGTTGTGTATTCGGGTGTGTGTTCGGGTGTGTATTCGGGTGTGTATTCGGGTGTGTGTTCGGGTGTGTGTTCGGGTGTGTGTTCGGGTGTGTGTTCGGGTGTGTATTCGGGTGTGTGTTCGGGTGTGTATTCGGGTGTGTATTCGTGTGAGTGTTCGGGTGTGTATTCGGGTTGTAGTCGGGTGTGTGTTCGGGTGTGTTCAGGTGTGTATTCGGGTGTGTGTTCGGGTGTGTATTCGGGTTGTATTCGGGTGTGTGTTCGGGTGTGTGTTCGGGTGTGTGTTCGGGTGTGTGTTCGGGTGTGTATTCGGGTGTGTGTTCGGGTGTGTGTTCGGGTGTGTATTCGGGTTGTAGTCGGGTGTGTGTTCGGGTGTGTTCAGGTGTGTATTCGGGTGTGTGTTCGGGTGTGTATTCGGGTTGTATTCGGGTGTGTGTTCGGGTGTGTGTTCGGGTGTGTGTTTGGGTGTGTGTTCGGGTGTGTATTCGGGTGTGTGTTCGGGTGTGTGTTCGGGTGTGTATTCGGGTTGTATTCGGGTGTGTGTTCGGGTGTGTGTTTCGGTGTGTGTTCGGGTGTGTATTCGGGTGTGTGTTCGGGTGTGTGTTCGGGTGTGTATTCGGGTTGTATTCGGGTGTGTGTTCGGGTGTGTGTTCGGGTGTGTGTTCGGGTGTGTGTTCCGGTGTGTGTTCGGGTGTGTATTCGGGTTGTATTCGGGTGTGTGTTCGGGTGTTGCATCGCGTTGTATTCGGGTGTGTGTTCGGTTGTGTGTTCGGTTGTGTGTTCGGGTGAGTATTCGGGTGTGTTCTGGTGCGTATTCGGGTGTGTGTTCGGGTGTGTATTCGGGTTGTATCCGGGTATGTGTTCGGGTGTGTTTTCGGGTGTGTATTCGGGTGTGTATTCGGGTGAGTGTTCGGGTGTGTATTCGGGTTGTATTCGGGTGTGTGTTCGGGTGTGTGTTCGGGTGTGTATTCGGGTGTGTGTTCGGGTGTGTATTCGGGTGTGTATTCGGGTGTGTATTCGGGTTGTATTCGGGTGTGTGTTCGGGTGTGTATTCGGGTTGTAATCGGGTGTGTGTTCGGGTGTGTTCAGGTGTGTATTCGGGTGTGTGTTCGGGTGTGTATTCGGGTTGTATTCGGGTGTGTGTTCAGGTGTGTATTCGGGTGTGTGTTCGGGTGTGTATTCGGGTTGTATTCGGGTGTGTGTTCGGGTGTGTGTTCAGGTGTGTGTTCGGGTGTGTGTTCGGGTGTGTATTCGGGTGTGTGTTCGGGTGTGTGTTCGGGTGTGTATTCGGGTTGTATTCGGGTGTGTGTTCGGGTGTGTGTTCGGGTGTGTGTTCCGGTGTGTGTTCGGGTGTGTATTCGGGTTGTATTCGGGTGTGTGTTCGGGTGTGTATTCGGATTGTATTCGGGTGTGTGTTCGGGTGTGTGTTCGGGTGTGTGTTCGGTTGTGTGTTCGGGTGAGTATTCGGGTGTGTTCGGGTGTGTATTCGGGAGTGTGTTCGGGGTGTGTATTCGGGTGTGTGTTCGGGTGTGTATTCGGGTGTGTATTCGGGTGAGTGTTCGGGTGTATATTCTAGTTGTATTCGGGTGTGTGTTCGGGTTGTATTCGGGTGTGTGTTCGGGTGTGTGTTCGGGTGTGTGTTCGGGTGTGTGTCCGGGTGTGTGTTCGGGTGTGTATTCGGGTTGTATTCGGGTGTGTGTTCGGGTGTGTGTTCTTTTTGTATTCGGGTATGTGTTCGGGTGTGTGTTCGGGTGTGTATTCGGGTGTGTATTCGGGTGTGTGTTCGGGTGTGTATTCGGGTGTGTATTCGGGTGTGTATTCGGGTTGTATTCGGGTGTGTGTTCGGGTGTGTGTTCGGATGTGTGTCCGGGTGTGTGTTCGGGTGTGTATTCGGGTTGTATTCGGGTTGTATTCGGGTGTGTGTTCGGGTGTGTGTTCTGGTTGTATTCGGGTGTGTGTTCGGATTTGTATTCGGGTGTGTATTCGGGTGTGTATTCGGGTTGTAATCGGGTGTGTGTTCGGGTGTGTGTTCGGGTGTGTATTCGGGTGTGTATTCGGGTGAGTGTTCGGGTGTGTATTCGGGTTGTATTCGGGTGTGAGCTCGGGTGTGTGTTCGGGTGTGTATTCGGGTGTGTGTTCGGGTGTGTATTCGGGTTGTAGTCGGGTGTGTGTTCGGGTGTGTTCGGGTGTGTATTCGGGTGTGTGTTCGGGTGTGTATTCGGGTTGTAATCGGGTGTGTGTTCGGGTGTGTGTTCGGGTGTCTATTCGGGTTGTATTCGGGTGTGTGTTCGGGTGTGTGTTCGGGTGTGTGTTCGGGTGTGTGTTCGGGTGTGTATTCGGGTGTGTGTTCGGGTGTGTGGTCGGGTGTGTATTCGGGTTGTATTCGGGTGTGTGTTCGGGTGTGTGTTCGGGTGTGTGTTCCGGTGTGTGTTCTGGTGTGTATTCGGGTGTGTGTTCGGGTGTGTATTCGGGTTGTATTCGGGTATGTGTTCGGGTGTGTATTCGGGTTGTATTCGGGAGTGTGTTCGGGTGTGTATTCGGGTTGTAGTCGGGTGTGTGTTCGGGTGTGTTCGGGTGTGTATTCGGGTGTGTGTTCGGGTGTGTATTCGGGTTGTAGTCGGGTATGTGTTCGGGTGTGTTCTTGTGTGTATTCGGGTGTGTGTTCGGGTGTGTATTCGGGTGTGTATTCGGGTGAGTTTTCGGGTGTGTATTCGGGTTGTATTCGGGTGTGTGTTCGGGTGTGTATTCGGGTGTGTGTTCGGGTGTGTATTCGGGTTGTAGTCGGGTGTGTGTTCGGGTGTGTTCGGGTGTGTATTCGGGTGTGTGTTCGGGTGTGTATTCGGGTTGTAATCGGGTGTGTGTTCGGGTGTGTGTTCGGTGTGTGTTCTGGTGTGTATTCGGGTGTGTGTTCGGGTGTGTGTTCGGGTGTGTATTCGGGTTGTATTCGGGTGTGTGTTCGGGTGTGTGTTCCGGTGTGTGTTCGGGTGTGTATTCGGGTTGTATTCGGGTGTGTGTTCGGGTGTGTATTCGGGTTGTATTCGGGTGTGTGTTCGGGTGTGTGTTCGGGTGTGTGTTCGGGTGTGTGTTCGGGTGAGTATTCGGGTGTGTTCTGGTGTGTATTCGGGTGTGTGTTCGGGTGTGTATTCGGGTTATATTCGGGTATGTGTTCGGGTGTGTTTTCGGGTGTGTATTCGGGTGTGTGTTCGGGTGTGTATTCGGGTGTGTATTCGGGTGAGTGTTCGGGTGTGTATTCGGGTTGTATTCGGGTGTGTGTTCGGGTGTGTGTTCGGGTGTGTATTCGGGTGTGTGTTCGGGTGTGTATTCGGGTGTGTGTTCGGGTTGTATTCGGGTGTGTGTTCGGGTGAGTGTTCGGGTGTGTATTTGGTTGTATTCGGGTGTGTGTTCGGGTGTGTGTTCGGGTGTGTATTCGGGTGTGTATTCGGGTGTGTATTCGGGTTGTATTCGGGTGTGTGTTCGGGTGTGTATTCGGGTTGTAGTCGGGTGTGTGTTCGGGTGTGTTCAGGTGTGTATTCGGGTGTGTGTTCGGGTGTGTATTCGGGTGTGTGTTCGGGTGTGTATTCGGGTGTGTATTCGGGTGAGTGTTCGGGTGAGTGTTCGGGTGTGTATTCGGGTTGTATTCGGGTGTGTGTTCGGGTGTGTGTTCGGGTGTGTGTTCGGTTGTGTGTTCGGGTGTGTATTCGGGTGTGTGTTCGGGTGTGTATTCGGGTGTGTGTTCGGGTGTGTATTCGAGTGTGTATTCGGGTGAGTGTTCGGGTGTGTATTCGGGTTGTATTCGGGTGTGTGTTCGGGTGTGTGTTCGGCTGTGTGTTCGGGTGTGTGTTCGGGTGTGTATTCGGGTGAGTGTTCGGGTGTGTATTCGGGTGTGTATTCGTGTGAGTGTTCGGGTGTGTATTCGGGTTGTAGTCGGGTGTGTGTTCCGGTGTGTTCAGGTGTGTATTCGGGTGTGTGTTCGGGTGTGTATTCGGGTTGTATTCGGGTGTGTGTTCGGGTGTGTGTTCGGGTGTGTGTTCGGGTGTGTGTTCGGGTGTGTATTCGGGTGTGTGTTCGGGTGTGTGTTCGGGTGTGTATTCGGGTTGTAGTCGGGTGTGTGTTCGGGTGTGTTCAGGTGTGTATTCGGGTGTGTGTTCGGGTGTGTATTCGGGTTGTATTCGGGTGTGTGTTCGGGTGTGTGTTCGGGTGTGTGTTTGGGTGTGTGTTCGGGTGTGTATTCAGGTGTGTATTCGGGTGTGTGTTCGGGTGTGTGTTCGGGTGTGTATTCGGGTTGTATTCGGGTGTGTGTTCGGGTGTGTGTTTCGGTGTGTGTTCGGGTGTGTGTTCGGGTGTGTATTCGGGTGTGTGTTCGGGTGTGTGTTCGGGTGTGTATTCGGGTTGTGTTCGGGTGTGTGTTCGGGTGTGTGTTCGGGGTGTGTTCGGGTGTGTGTTCCGGTGTGTGTTCGGGTGTGTATTCGGGTTGTATTCGGGTGTGTGTTCGGGTGTTGCATCGCGTTGTATTCGGGTGTGTGTTCGGTTGTGTGTTCGGGTGAGTATTCGGGTGTGTTCTGGTGCGTATTCGGGTGTGTGTTCGGGTGTGTATTCGGGTTGTATCCGGGTATGTGTTCGGGTGTGTTTTCGGGTGTGTATTCGGGTGTGTGTTCGGGTGTGTATTCGGGTGTGTATTCGGGTGAGTGTTCGGGTGTGTATTCGGGTTGTATTCGGGTGTGTGTTCGGGTGTGTGTTCGGGTGTGTATTCGGGTGTGTGTTCGGGTGTGTATTCGGGTTGTAATCGGGTGTGTGTTCGGGTGTGTTCAGGTGTGTATTCGGGTGTGTGTTCGGGTGTGTATTCGGGTTGTATTCGGGTGTGTGTTCGGGTGTGTGTTCAGGTGTGTGTTCGGGTGTGTGTTCGGGTGTGTATTCGGGTTGTATTCGGGTGTGTGTTCGGGTGTGTATTCGGGTTGTATTCGGGTGTGTGTTCGGGTGTGTGTTCGGGTGTGTGTTCCGGTGTGTGTTCGGGTGTGTATTCGGGTTGTATTCGGGTGTGTGTTCGGGTGTGTATTCGGATTGTATTCGGGTGTGTGTTCGGGTGTGTGTTCGGGTGTGTGTTCGGTTGTGTGTTCGGGTGAGTATTCGGGTGTGTTCGGGTGTGTATTCGGGTTGTATTCGGGTGTGTGTTCGGGTTGTATTCGGGTGTGTGTTCGGGTGTGTGTTCGGGTGTGTGTTCGGGTGTGTGTCCGGGTGTGTGTTCGGGTGTGTATTCGGGTTGTATTCGGGTGTGTGTTCGGGTGTGTGTTCTGGTTGTATTCGGGTATGTGTTCGGGTGTGTGTTCGGGTGTGTATTCGGGTGTGTATTCGGGTGTGTGTTCGGGTGTGTATTCGGGTGTGTATTCGGGTGTGTATTCGGGTTGTATTCGGGTGTGTGTTCGGGTGTGTGTTCGGGTGTGTGTTCGGGTGTGTATTCGGGTGTGTATTCGGGTGTGTATTCGGGTTGTATTCGGGTGTGTGTTCGGGTGTGTATTCGGGTTGTAGTCGGGTGTGTGTTCGGGTGTGTTCAGGTGTGTATTCGGGTGTGTGTTCGGGTGTGTATTCGGGTTATATTCGGGTATGTGTTCGGGTGTGTTTTCGGGTGTGTATTCGGGTGTGTGTTCGGGTGTGTATTCGGGTGTGTATTCGGGTGAGTGTTCGGGTGTGTATTCGGGTTGTATTCGGGTGTGTGTTCGGGTGTGTGTTCGGGTGTGTGTTCGGTTGTGTGTTCGGGTGTGTATTCGGGTGTGTGTTCGGGTGTGTATTCGGGTGTGTGTTCGGGTGTGTATTCGGGTGTGTATTCGGGTGAGTGTTCGGGTGTGTATTCGGGTTGTATTCGGGTGTGTGTTCGGGTGTGTGTTCGGCTGTGTGTTCGGGTGTGTGTTCGGGTGTGTATTCGGGTGAGTGTTCGGGTGTGTATTCGGGTGTGTATTCGTGTGAGTGTTCGGGTGTGTATTCGGGTTGTAGTCGGGTGTGTGTTCCGGTGTGTTCAGGTGTGTATTCGGGTGTGTGTTCGGGTGTGTATTCGGGTTGTATTCGGGTGTGTGTTCGGGTGTGTGTTCGGGTGTGTGTTCGGGTGTGTGTTCGGGTGTGTATTCGGGTGTGTGTTCGGGTGTGTGTTCGGGTGTGTATTCGGGTTGTAGTCGGGTGTGTGTTCGGGTGTGTTCAGGTGTGTATTCGGGTGTGTGTTCGGGTGTGTATTCGGGTTGTATTCGGGTGTGTGTTCGGGTGTGTGTTCGGGTGTGTGTTTGGGTGTGTGTTCGGGTGTGTATTCGGGTGTGTATTCGGGTGTGTGTTCGGGTGTGTGTTCGGGTGTGTATTCGGGTTGTATTCGGGTGTGTGTTCGGGTGTGTGTTCGGGTGTGTGTTTCGGTGTGTGTTCGGGTGTGTGTTCGGGTGTGTATTCGGGTGTGTGTTCGGGTGTGTGTTCGGGTGTGTATTCGGGTTGTATTCGGGTGTGTGTTCGGGTGTGTGTTCGGGTGTGTGTTCGGGTGTGTGTTCCGATGTGTGTTCGGGTGTGTATTCGGGTTGTATTCGGGTGTGTGTTCGGGTTGTATTCGGGTGTGTGTTCGGGTGTGTGTTCGGGTGTGTGTCCGGGTGTGTGTTCGGGTGTGTATTCGGGTTGTATTCGGGTGTGTGTTCGGGTGTGTGTTCTGGTTGTATTCGGGTATGTGTTCGGGTGTGTGTTCGGGTGTGTATTCGGGTGTGTATTCGGGTGTGTGTTCGGGTGTGTATTCGGGTGTGTATTCGGGTGTGTATTCGGGTTGTATTCGGGTGTGTGTTCGGGTGTGTGTTCGGGTGTGTGTCCGGGTGTGTGTTCGGGTGTGTATTCGGGTTGTATTCGGGTTGTATTCGGGTGTGTGTTCGGGTGTGTGTTCTGGTTGTATTCGGGTGTGTGTTCGGAATTGTATTCGGGTGTGTATTCGGGTGTGTATTCGGGTTGTAATCGGGTGTGTGTTCGGGTGTGTGTTCGGGTGTGTATTCGGGTGTGTATTCGGGTGAGTGTTCGGGTGTGTATTCGGGTTGTATTCGGGTGTGAGCTCGGGTGTGTGTTCGGGTGTGTATTCGGGTGTGTGTTCGGGTGTGTATTCGGGTGTGTATTCGGGTGTGTATTCGGGTTGTATTCGGGTGTGTGTTCGGGTGTGTGTTCGGGTGTGTATTCAGGTTGTATTCGGGTGTGTGTTCGGGTGTGTGTTCGGGTTGTATTCGGGTGTGTGTTCGGGTGTGTGTTCGGTTTGTATTCGGGTGTGTGTTCGGGTGTGTGTTCGGGTGAGTGTTCGGGTGAGTATTCGGGTGTGTTCGGGTGTGTGTTCGGGAGTGTATTCGGGTGTGTATTCGGGTTGCATTCGGGTGTGTGTTCGGGTGTGTATTCGGGTGTGTTTTCGGGTTTGTATTCGGGTGTGTATTCGGGTGTGTATTCGGGTTGTATTCGGGTGTGTGTTCGGGTGTGTGTTCGGGTGTGTTTTCGGGTGTGTGTTCGGGTGTATATTCGGGTTGTAGTCGGGTGTGTGTTCGGGTGTGTTCGGGTGTGTATTCGGGTGTGTGTTCGGGTGTGTATTTGGGTTGTATTCGGGTGTGTGTTCGGGTGTGTATTCGGGTTGTATTCGGGGGTGTGTTCGGGTGTGTGTTCGGGTGTGGGTTCGGGTGTGTATTCGGGTTGTATTCGGGTGTGTGTTTGGGTTTGTGTTCGGGTGTGTGTTCGGGTGTGTATTCGGGTGTGTGTTCGGGTGTGTATTCGGGTTGTATTCGGGTGTGTGTTCGGGTGTGTATTCGGGTGTGTGTTCGGGTGTGTATTCGGGTGTGTTTTCGTGTTTGTATTCGGGTGTGTATTCGGGTGAGTGTTCGGGTGTGTATTCGGGTTGTACTCGGGTGTGTGTTCGGGGATGTATTCGGGTGTGTGTTCGGGAGTGTGTTCGGGTGTGTATTCGGGTTGTAGTCGGGTGTGTGTTCGGGTGTGTTCGGGTGTGTATTCGGGTGTGTGTTCGGGTGTGTATTCGGGTTGTAGTCGGGTGTGTGTTCGGGTGTGTTCGGGTGTGTATTCGGGTGTGTGTTCGGGTGTGTATTCGGGTTGTATTCGGGTGTGTGTTCGGGTGTGTGTTCGGGTGTGTGTTCGGGTGTGTGTTCGGGTGTGTGTTCGGGTGAGTATTCGGGTGTGTTCTGGTGTGTGTTCGGGTGTGTATTCGGGTTATATTCGGGTATGTGTTCGGGTGTGTTTTCGGGTGTGTATTCGGGTGTGTGTTCGGGTGTGTATTCGGGTGTGTATTCGGGTGAGTGTTCGGGTGTGTATTCGGGTTGTATTCGGGTGTGTGTTCGGGTGTGTGTTCGGGTGTGTATTCGGGTGTGTGTTCGGGTGTGTATTCGGGTGTGTGTTCGGGTGTGTATTCGGGTGTGTATTCGGGTGAGTGTTCGGGTGTGTATTCGGGTTGTATTCGGGTGTGTGTTCGGGTGTGTATTCGGGTTGTAGACGGGTGTGTGTTCGGGTGTGTTCAGGTGTGTATTCGGGTGTGTGTTCGGGTGTGTATTCGGGTTGTATTCGGGTGTGTGTTCGGGTGTGTGTTCGGGTGTGTGTTCGGGTGTGTGTTCTGGTGTGTATTCGGGTGTGTGTTCGGGTGTGTATTCGGGTGTGTATTCGGGTGAGTGTTCGGGTGTGTATTCGGGTTGTAGTCGGGTGTGTGTTCGGGTGTGTGTTCGGGTGTGTTCAGGTGTGTATTCGGGTGTGTGTTCGGGTGTGTATTCGGGTTGTATTCGGGTGTGTGTTCGGGTGTGTGTTCGGGTGTGTGTTCGGGTGTGTATTCGGGTGTGTGTTCGGGTGTGTGTTCGGGTGTGTATTCGGGTTGTATTCGGGTGTGTGTTCGGGTGTGTGTTTCGGTGTGTGTTCGGGTGTGTGTTCGGGTGTGTATTCGGGTGTGTTCGGGTGTGTGTTCGGGTGTGTATTCGGGTTGTATTCGGGTTGGTGTTCGGGTGTGTGTTCGGGTGTGTGTTCGGGTGAGTATTCGGGTGTGTTCTGGTGCGTATTCGGGTGTGTGTTCGGGTGTGTATTCGGGTTGTATTCGGGTGTGTGTTCGGGTGTGTGTTCGGGTGTGTATTCGGGTTGTATTCGGGTGTGTGTTCGGGTGTGTGTTCCGGTGTGTGTTCGGGTGTGTATTCAGGTTGTATTCGGGTGTGTGTTCGGGTGTGTATTCGGGTTGTATTCGGGTGTGTGTTCGGGTGTGTGTTCGGGTGAGTATTCGGGTCTGTTCTGGTGCGTATTCGGGTGTGTGTTCGGGTGTGTATTCGGGTTGTATTCGGGTATGTGTTCGGGTGTGTTTTCGGGTGTGTATTCGGGTGTGTGTTCGGGTGTGTATTCGGGTGTGTGTTCGGGTGTGTATTTGGGTTGTATTCGGGTGTGTGTTCGGGTGTGTGTTCGGGTGTGTATTCGGGTTGTATTCGGGGGTGTGTTCGGGTGTGTGTTCGGGTGTGGGTTCGGGTGTGTATTCGGGTTGTATTCGGGTGTGTGTTCGGGTGTGTGTTCGGGTGTGTATTCGGGTGTGTGTTCGGGTGTGTATTCGGGTTGTATTCGGGTGTGTGTTCGGGTGTGTATTCGGGTGTGTGTTCGGGTGTGTATTCGGGTTGCATTCGGGTGTGTGTTCGGGTGTGTATTCGGGTGTGTTTTCGGGTTTGTATTCTGGTATGTGTTCGGGTGTGTATTCGGGTGTGTTTTCGGGTTTGTATTCGGGTGTGTATTCGGGTGTGTATTCGGGTGAGTGTTCGGGTGAGTGTTCGGGTGTATTCGGGTTGTATTCGGGTGTGTTCGGGGGTGTATTCGGGTGTGTGTTCGGGAGTGTGTTCGGGTGTGTATTCGGTTTGTAGTCGGGTGTGTGTTCGGGTGTGTTCGGGTGTGTATTCGATTGTGTGTTCGGGTGTGTTTTCGTGTTTGTATTCGGGTGTGTATTCGGGTGAGTGTTCGGGTGTGTATTCGGGTTGTACTCGGGTGTGTGTTCGGGTGTGTATTCGGGTGTGTGTTCGGGTGTGTATTCGGGTTGTAATCGGGTGTGTGTTCGGGTGTGTGTTCGGGAGTGTGTTCGGGTGTGTATTCGGGTGTGTGTTCGTATGTGTGTTCGGGTGTGTATTCGGGTTGTATTCGGGTCTGTGTTCGGGTGTGTGTTCGGGTGTGTGTTCCGGTGTGTGTTCGGGTGTGTATTCGGGTTGTATTCGGGTGTGTGTTCGGGTGTGTATTCGGGTTGTATTCGGGTGTGTGTTCGGGTGTGTGTTCGGGTGTGTGTTCGGGTGTGTGTTCGGGTGTGTGTTCGGGTGAGTATTCGGGTGTGTTCTGGTGTGTGTTCGGGTGTGTATTCGGGTTATATTCGGGTATGTGTTCGGGTGTGTTTTCGGGTGTGTATTCGGGTGTGTGTTCGGGTGTGTATTCGGGTGTGTATTCGGGTGAGTGTTCGGGTGTGTATTCGGGTTGTATTCGGGTGTGTGTTCGGGTGTGTGTTCGGGTGTGTATTCGGGTGTGTGTTCGGGTGTGTATTCGGGTGTGTGTTCGGGTGTGTATTCGGGTGTGTATTCGGGTGAGTGTTCGGGTGTGTATTCGGGTTGTATTCGGGTGTGTGTTCGGGTGTGTATTCGGGTTGTAGACGGGTGTGTGTTCGGGTGTGTTCAGGTGTGTATTCGGGTGTGTGTTCGGGTGTGTATTCGGGTTGTATTCGGGTGTGTGTTCGGGTGTGTGTTCGGGTGTGTGTTCGGGTGTGTGTTCTGGTGTGTATTCGGGTGTGTGTTCGGGTGTGTATTCGGGTGTGTATTCGGGTGAGTGTTCGGGTGTGTATTCGGGTTGTAGTCGGGTGTGTGTTCGGGTGTGTGTTCGGGTGTGTTCAGGTGTGTATTCGGGTGTGTGTTCGGGTGTGTATTCGGGTTGTATTCGGGTGTGTGTTCGGGTGTGTGTTCGGGTGTGTGTTCGGGTGTGTGTTCGGGTGTGTATTCGGGTGTGTGTTCGGGTGTGTGTTCGGGTGTGTATTCGGGTTGTATTCGGGTGTGTGTTCGGGTGTGTGTTTCGGTGTGTGTTCGGGTGTGTGTTCGGGTGTGTATTCGGGTGTGTTCGGGTGTGTGTTCGGGTGTGTATTCGGGTTGTATTCGGGTTGGTGTTCGGGTGTGTGTTCGGGTGTGTGTTCGGGTGAGTATTCGGGTGTGTTCTGGTGCGTATTCGGGTGTGTGTTCGGGTGTGTATTCGGGTTGTATTCGGGTGTGTGTTCGGGTGTGTGTTCGGGTGTGTATTCGGGTTGTATTCGGGTGTGTGTTCGGGTGTGTGTTCCGGTGTGTGTTCGGGTGTGTATTCAGGTTGTATTCGGGTGTGTGTTCGGGTGTGTATTCGGGTTGTATTCGGGTGTGTGTTCGGGTGTGTGTTCGGGTGAGTATTCGGGTCTGTTCTGGTGCGTATTCGGGTGTGTGTTCGGGTGTGTATTCGGGTTGTATTCGGGTATGTGTTCGGGTGTGTTTTCGGGTGTGTATTCGGGTGTGTGTTCGGGTGTGTATTCGGGTGTGTGTTCGGGTGTGTATTTGGGTTGTATTCGGGTGTGTGTTCGGGTGTGTGTTCGGGTGTGTATTCGGGTTGTATTCGGGGGTGTGTTCGGGTGTGTGTTCGGGTGTGGGTTCGGGTGTGTATTCGGGTTGTATTCGGGTGTGTGTTCGGGTGTGTGTTCGGGTGTGTATTCGGGTGTGTGTTCGGGTGTGTATTCGGGTTGTATTCGGGTGTGTGTTCGGGTGTGTATTCGGGTGTGTGTTCGGGTGTGTATTCGGGTTGCATTCGGGTGTGTGTTCGGGTGTGTATTCGGGTGTGTTTTCGGGTTTGTATTCTGGTATGTGTTCGGGTGTGTATTCGGGTGTGTTTTCGGGTTTGTATTCGGGTGTGTATTCGGGTGTGTATTCGGGTGAGTGTTCGGGTGAGTGTTCGGGTGTATTCGGGTTGTATTCGGGTGTGTTCGGGGGTGTATTCGGGTGTGTGTTCGGGAGTGTGTTCGGGTGTGTATTCGGTTTGTAGTCGGGTGTGTGTTCGGGTGTGTTCGGGTGTGTATTCGGGTGTGTGTTCGGGTGTGTATTTGGGTTGTATTCGGGTGTGTGTTCGGGTGTGTGTTCGGGTGTGTATTCGGGTTGTATTCGGGGGTGTGTTCGGGTGTGTGTTCGGGTGTGGGTTCGGGTGTGTATTCGGGTTGTATTCGGGTTTGTATTCGGGTGTGTGTTCGGGTGTGTATTCGGGTGTGTTTTCGGGTTTGTATTCGGGTGTGTGTTCGGGTGTGTATTCGGGTTGTATTCGGGTGTGTGTTCGGGTGTGTATTCGGGTGTGTGTTCGGGTGTGTATTCGGGTTGCATTCGGGTGAGTGTTCGGGTGTGTATTCGGGTGTGTGTTCGGGAGTGTGTTCGGGTGTGTGTTCGGGTGTGTATTCGGGTTGCATTCGGGTGAGTGTTCGGGTGTGTATTCGGGTTGTATTCGGGTGTGTGTTCGGGGGTGTATTCGGGTGTGTGTTCGGGAGTGTGTTCGGGTGTGTATTCGGGTGTGTGTTCGGGTGTGTATTCGGGTTGTAATCGGGTGTGTGTTCGGGTGTGTATTCGGGTTGTATTCGGGTGTGTGTTCGGGTGTGTGTTCGGGTGTGTGTTCGGGTGTGTGTTCGGGTGTGTATTCGGGTGTGTGTTCGGGTGTGTGGTCGGGTGTGTATTCGGGTTGTATTCGGGTGTGTGTTCGGGTGTGTGTTCGGATGTGTGTTCCGGTGTGTGTTCGGGTGTGTATTCGGGTTGTATTCGGGTGTGTGTTCGGGTGTATGTTCGGGTGCGTGTTCGGTTGTGTGTTCGGGTGAGTATTCGGGTGTGTTCTGGTGTGTATTCGGGTGTGTGTTCGGGCGTGTATTCGGGTTGTATTCGGGTATGTGTTCGGGTGTGTATTCGGGTTGTATTCGGGAGTGTGTTCGGGTGTGTATTCGGGTTGTAGTCGGGTGTGTGTTCGGGTGTGTTCGGGTGTGTATTCGTGTGTGTGTTCGGGTGTGTATTCGGGTTGTAGTCGGGTATGTGTTCGGGTGTGTTCTTGTGTGTATTCGGGTGTGTGTTCGGGTGTGTATTCGGGTGTGTATTCGGGTGTGTGTTCGGGTGTGTATTCGGGTGTGTATTCGGGTGTGTATTCGGGTTGTATTCGGGTGTGTGTTCGGGTGTGTCCGGGTGTGTGTTCGGGTGTGTATTCGGGTTGTATTCGGGTTGTATTCGGGTGTGTGTTCGGGTGTGTGTTCTGGTTGTATTCGGGTGTGTGTTCGGATTTGTATTCGGGTGTGTATTCGGGTGTGTATTCGGGTTGTAATCGGGTGTGTGTTCGGGTGTGTGTTCGGGTGTGTATTCGGGTTGTATTCGGGTGTGTGTTCGGGTGTGTGTTCAGGTGTGTGTTCGGGTGTGTGTTCGGGTGTGTATTCGGGTGTGTGTTCGGGTGTGTGTTCTGGTGTGTAATCAAGTTGTATTCGGGTGTGTGTTCGGGTGTGTGTTCGGGTGTGTGTTCCGGTGTGTGTTCGGGTGTGTATTCGGGTTGTATTCGGGTGTGTGTTCGGGTGTGTATTCGGATTGTATTCGGGTGTGTGTTCGGGTGTGTGTTCGGTTGTGTGTTCGGGTGAGTATTCGGGTGTGTTTGGGTGTGTATTCGGGAGTGTGTTCGGGTGTGTATTCGGGTGTGTGTTCGGGTGTGTATTCGGGTGTGTATTCGGGTGAGTGTTCGGGTGTGTATTCGGGTTGTATTCGGGTGTGTGTTCGGGTTGTATTCGGGTGTGTGTTCGGGTGTGTGTTCGGGTGTGTGTTCGGGTGTGTGTCCGGGTGTGTGTTCGGGTGTGTATTCGGGTTGTATTCGGGTGTGTGTTCGGGTGTGTGTTCTGGTTGTATTCGGGTATGTGTTCGGGTGTGTGTTCGGGTGTGTATTCGGGTGTGTATTCGGGTGTGTGTTCGGGTGTGTATTCGGGTGTGTATTCGGGTGTGTATTCGGGTTGTATTCAAGTGTGTGTTCGGGTGTGTGTTCGGGTGTGTGTCCGGGTGTGTGTTCGGGTGTGTATTCGGGTTGTATTCGGGTTGTATTCGGGTGTGTGTTCGGGTGTGTGTTCTGGTTGTATTCGGGTGTGTGTTCGGAATTGTATTCGGGTGTGTATTCGGGTGTGTATTCGGGTTGTAATCGGGTGTGTGTTCGGGTGTGTGTTCGGGTGTGTATTCGGGTGTGTATTCGGGTGAGTGTTCGGGTGTGTATTCGGGTTGTATTCGGGTGTGAGCTCGGGTGTGTGTTCGGGTGTGTATTCGGGTGTGTGTTCGGGTGTGTATTCGGGTGTGTATTCGGGTGTGTATTCGGGTTGTATTCGGGTGTGTGTTCGGGTGTGTGTTCGGGTGTGTATTCAGGTTGTATTCGGGTGTGTGTTCGGGTGTGTGTTCGGGTTGTATTCGGGTGTGTGTTCGGGTGTGTGTTCGGTTTGTATTCGGGTGTGTGTTCGGGTGTGTGTTCGGGTGAGTGTTCGGGTGAGTATTCGGGTGTGTTCGGGTGTGTGTTCGGGAGTGTATTCGGGTGTGTATTCGGGTTGCATTCGGGTGTGTGTTCGGGTGTGTATTCGGGTGTGTTTTCGGGTTTGTATTCGGGTGTGTATTCGGGTGTGTATTCGGGTTGTATTCGGGTGTGTGTTCGGGTGTGTGTTCGGGTGTGTTTTCGGGTGTGTGTTCGGGTGTATATTCGGGTTGTAGTCGGGTGTGTGTTCGGGTGTGTTCGGGTGTGTATTCGGGTGTGTGTTCGGGTGTGTATTTGGGTTGTATTCGGGTGTGTGTTCGGGTGTGTATTCGGGTTGTATTCGGGGGTGTGTTCGGGTGTGTGTTCGGGTGTGGGTTCGGGTGTGTATTCGGGTTGTATTCGGGTGTGTGTTTGGGTTTGTGTTCGGGTGTGTGTTCGGGTGTGTATTCGGGTGTGTGTTCGGGTGTGTATTCGGGTTGTATTCGGGTGTGTGTTCGGGTGTGTATTCGGGTGTGTGTTCGGGTGTGTATTCGGGTGTGTTTTCGTGTTTGTATTCGGGTGTGTATTCGGGTGAGTGTTCGGGTGTGTATTCGGGTTGTACTCGGGTGTGTGTTCGGGGATGTATTCGGGTGTGTGTTCGGGAGTGTGTTCGGGTGTGTATTCGGGTTGTAGTCGGGTGTGTGTTCGGGTGTGTTCGGGTGTGTATTCGGGTGTGTGTTCGGGTGTGTATTCGGGTTGTAGTCGGGTGTGTGTTCGGGTGTGTTCGGGTGTGTATTCGGGTGTGTGTTCGGGTGTGTATTCGGGTTGTAATCGGGTGTGTGTTCGGGTGTGTGTTCGGGAGTGTGTTCGGGTGTGTATTCGGGTGTGTGTTCGTATGTGTGTTCGGGTGTGTATTCGGGTTGTATTCGGGTCTGTGTTCGGGTGTGTGTTCGGGTGTGTGTTCCGGTGTGTGTTCGGGTGTGTATTCGGGTTGTATTCGGGTGTGTGTTCGGGTGTGTATTCGGGTTGTATTCGGGTGTGTGTTCGGGTGTGTGTTCGGGTGTGTGTTCGGGTGTGTGTTCGGGTGTGTGTTCGGGTGAGTATTCGGGTGTGTTCTGGTGTGTGTTCGGGTGTGTATTCGGGTTATATTCGGGTATGTGTTCGGGTGTGTTTTCGGGTGTGTATTCGGGTGTGTGTTCGGGTGTGTATTCGGGTGTGTATTCGGGTGAGTGTTCGGGTGTGTATTCGGGTTGTATTCGGGTGTGTGTTCGGGTGTGTGTTCGGGTGTGTATTCGGGTGTGTGTTCGGGTGTGTATTCGGGTGTGTGTTCGGGTGTGTATTCGGGTGTGTATTCGGGTGAGTGTTCGGGTGTGTATTCGGGTTGTATTCGGGTGTGTGTTCGGGTGTGTATTCGGGTTGTAGACGGGTGTGTGTTCGGGTGTGTTCAGGTGTGTATTCGGGTGTGTGTTCGGGTGTGTATTCGGGTTGTATTCGGGTGTGTGTTCGGGTGTGTGTTCGGGTGTGTGTTCGGGTGTGTGTTCTGGTGTGTATTCGGGTGTGTGTTCGGGTGTGTATTCGGGTGTGTATTCGGGTGAGTGTTCGGGTGTGTATTCGGGTTGTAGTCGGGTGTGTGTTCGGGTGTGTGTTCGGGTGTGTTCAGGTGTGTATTCGGGTGTGTGTTCGGGTGTGTATTCGGGTTGTATTCGGGTGTGTGTTCGGGTGTGTGTTCGGGTGTGTGTTCGGGTGTGTGTTCGGGTGTGTATTCGGGTGTGTGTTCGGGTGTGTGTTCGTGTGTGTATTCGGGTTGTATTCGGGTGTGTGTTCGGGTGTGTGTTTCGGTGTGTGTTCGGGTGTGTGTTCGGGTGTGTATTCGGGTGTGTTCGGGTGTGTGTTCGGGTGTGTATTCGGGTTGTATTCGGGTTGGTGTTCGGGTGTGTGTTCGGGTGTGTGTTCGGGTGAGTATTCGGGTGTGTTCTGGTGCGTATTTGGGTGTGTGTTCGGGTGTGTATTCGGGTTGTATTCGGGTGTGTGTTCGGGTGTGTGTTCGGGTGTGTATTCGGGTTGTATTCGGGTTGTATTCGGGTGTGTGTTCGGGTGTGTGTTCCGGTGTGTGTTCGGGTGTGTATTCAGGTTGTATTCGGGTGTGTGTTCGGGTGTGTATTCGGGTTGTATTCGGGTGTGTGTTCGGGTGTGTGTTCGGGTGAGTATTCGGGTCTGTTCTGGTGCGTATTCGGGTGTGTGTTCGGGTGTGTATTCGGGTTGTATTCGGGTATGTGTTCGGGTGTGTTTTCGGGTGTGTATTCGGGTGTGTGTTCGGGTGTGTATTCGGGTGTGTGTTCGGGTGTGTGTTCGGGTGTGTTCGGGTGTGTATTCGGGTGTGTGTTCGGGTGTGTATTTGGGTTGTATTCGGGTGTGTGTTCGGGTGTGTGTTCGGGTGTGTATTCGGGTTGTATTCGGGGGTGTGTTCGGGTGTGTGTTCGGGTGTGGGTTCGGGTGTGTATTCGGGTTGTATTCGGGTGTGTGTTCGGGTGTGTGTTCGGGTGTGTATTCGGGTGTGTGTTCGGGTGTGTATTCGGGTTGTATTCGGGTGTGTGTTCGGGTGTGTATTCGGGTGTGTGTTCGGGTGTGTATTCGGGTTGCATTCGGGTGTGTGTTCGGGTGTGTATTCGGGTGTGTTTTCGGGTTTGTATTCTGGTATGTGTTCGGGTGTGTATTCGGGTGTGTTTTCGGGTTTGTATTCGGGTGTGTATTCGGGTGTGTATTCGGGTGAGTGTTCGGGTGTATTCGGGTTGTATTCGGGTGTGTTCGGGGGTGTATTCGGGTGTGTGTTCGGGAGTGTGTTCGGGTGTGTATTCGGTTTGTAGTCGGGTGTGTGTTCGGGTGTGTTCGGGTGTGTATTCGGGTGTGTGTTCGGGTGTGTATTTGGGTTGTATTCGGGTGTGTGTTCGGGTGTGTATTCGGGTGTGTTTTCGGGTTTGTATTCGGGTGTGTGTTCGGGTGTGTATTCGGGTTGTATTCGGGTGTGTGTTCGGGTGTGTATTCGGGTGTGTGTTCGGGTGTGTATTCGGGTTGCATTCGGGTGAGTGTTCGGGTGTGTATTCGGGTGTGTGTTCGGGAGTGTGTTCGGGTGTGTGTTCGGGTGTGTATTCGGGTTGCATTCGGGTGAGTGTTCGGGTGTGTATTCGGGTTGTATTCGGGTGTGTGTTCGGGGGTGTATTCGGGTGTGTGTTCGGGAGTGTGTTCGGGTGTGTATTCGGGTGTGTGTTCGGGTGTGTATTCGGGTTGTAATCGGGTGTGTGTTCGGGTGTGTATTCGGGTTGTATTCGGGTGTGTGTTCGGGTGTGTGTTCGGGTGTGTGTTTGGGTGTGTGTTCGGGTGTGTATTCGGGTGTGTGTTCGGGTGTGTGGTCGGGTGTGTATTCGGGTTGTATTCGGGTGTGTGTTCGGGTGTGTGTTCGGGTGTGTGTTCCGGTGTGTGTTCGGGTGTGTATTCGGGTTGTATTCGGGTGTGTGTTCGGGTGTATGTTCGGGTGCGTGTTCGGTTGTGTGTTCGGGTGAGTATTCGGGTGTGTTCTGGTGTGTATTCGGGTGTGTGTTCGGGTGTGTATTCGGGTTGTATTCGGATATGTGTTCGGGTGTGTATTCGGGTTGTATTCGGGAGTGTGTTCGGGTGTGTATTCGGGTTGTAGTCGGGTGTGTGTTCGGGTGTGTTCGGGTGTGTATTCGTGTGTGTGTTCGGGTGTGTATTCGGGTTGTAGTCGGGTATGTGTTCGGGTGTGTTCTTGTGTGTATTCGGGTGTGTATTCGGGTGTGTATTCGGGTGTGTGTTCGGGTGTGTATTCGGGTGTGTATTCGGGTGTGTATTCGGGTTGTATTCGGGTGTGTGTTCGGGTGTGTCCGGGTGTGTGTTCGGGTGTGTATTCGGGTTGTATTCGGGTTGTATTCGGGTGTGTGTTCGGGTGTGTGTTCTGGTTGTATTCGGGTGTGTGTTCGGATTTGTATTCGGGTGTGTATTCGGGTGTGTATTCGGGTTGTAATCGGGTGTGTGTTCGGGTGTGTGTTCGGGTGTGTATTCGGGTGTGTATTCGGGTGAGTGTTCGGGTGTGTATTCGGGTTGTATTCGGGTGTGAGCTCGGGTGTGTGTTCGGGTGTGTATTCGGGTGTGTGTTCGGGTGTGTATTCGGGTGTGTATTCGGGTGTGTATTCGGGTTGTATTCGGGTGTGTGTTCGGGTGTGTGTTCGGGTGTGTATTCAGGTTGTATTCGGGTGTGTGTTCGGGTTGTATTCGGGTGTGTGTTCGGGTGTGTGTTCGGTTTGTATTCGGGTGTGTGTTCGGGTGTGTGTTCGGGTGAGTGTTCGGGTGAGTATTCGGGTGTGTTCGGGTGTGTGTTCGGGAGTGTATTCGGGTGTGTATTCGGGTTGCATTCGGGTGTGTGTTCGGGTGTGTATTCGGGTGTGTTTTCGGGTTTGTATTCGGGTGTGTATTCGGGTGTGTATTCGGGTTGTATTCGGGTGTGTGTTCGGGTGTGTGTTCGGGTGTGTGTTCGGGTGTGTGTTCGGTTGTGTGTCCGGGTGTGTGTTCGGGTGTGTATTCGGGTTGTATTCGGGTGTGTGTTCGGGTGTGTGTTCTGGTTGTATTCGGGTATGTGTTCGGGTGTGTGTTCGGGTGTGTATTCGGGTGTGTATTCGGGTGTGTGTTCGGGTGTGTATTCGGGTGTGTATTCGGGTGTGTATTCGGGTTGTATTCGGGTGTGTGTTCGGGTGTGTGTTCGGGTGTGTGTTCGGGTGTGTATTCGGGTGTGTATTCGGGTGTGTATTCGGGTTGTATTCGGGTGTGTGTTCGGGTGTGTATTCGGGTTGTAGTCGGGTGTGTGTTCGGGTGTGTTCAGGTGTGTATTCGGGTGTGTGTTCGGGTGTGTATTCGGGTTATATTCGGGTATGTGTTCGGGTGTGTTTTCGGGTGTGTATTCGGGTGTGTGTTCGGGTGTGTATTCGGGTGTGTATTCGGGTGAGTGTTCGGGTGTGTATTCGGGTTGTATTCGGGTGTGTGTTCGGGTGTGTGTTCGGGTGTGTGTTCGGTTGTGTGTTCGGGTGTGTATTCGGGTGTGTGTTCGGGTGTGTATTCGGGTGTGTGTTCGGGTGTGTATTCGGGTGTGTATTCGGGTGAGTGTTCGGGTGTGTATTCGGGTTGTATTCGGGTGTGTGTTCGGGTGTGTGTTCGGCTGTGTGTTCGGGTGTGTGTTCGGGTGTGTATTCGGGTGAGTGTTCGGGTGTGTATTCGGGTGTGTATTCGTGTGAGTGTTCGGGTGTGTATTCGGGTTGTAGTCGGGTGTGTGTTCCGGTGTGTTCAGGTGTGTATTCGGGTGTGTGTTCGGGTGTGTATTCGGGTTGTATTCGGGTGTGTGTTCGGGTGTGTGTTCGGGTGTGTGTTCGGGTGTGTGTTCGGGTGTGTATTCGGGTGTGTGTTCGGGTGTGTGTTCGGGTGTGTATTCGGGTTGTAGTCGGGTGTGTGTTCGGGTGTGTTCGGGTGTGTGTTCGGGTGTGTGTTCGGGTGTGTATTCGGGTTGTAGTCGGGTGTGTGTTCGGGTGTGTGTTCTGGTGTGTATTCGGGTGTGTGTTCGGGTGTGTATTCGGGTGTGTATTCGGGTGAGTGTTCGGGTGTGTATTCGGGTTGTAGTCGGGTGTGTGTTCGGGTGTGTGTTCGGGTGTGTTCAGGTGTGTATTCGGGTGTGTGTTCGGGTGTGTATTCGGGTTGTATTCGGGTGTGTGTTCGGGTGTGTGTTCGGGTGTGTGTTCGGGTGTGTGTTCGGGTGTGTATTCGGGTGTGTGTTCGGGTGTGTGTTCGGGTGTGTATTCGGGTTGTATTCGGGTGTGTGTTCGGGTGTGTGTTTCGGTGTGTGTTCGGGTGTGTGTTCGGGTGTGTATTCGGGTGTGTTCGGGTGTGTGTTCGGGTGTGTATTCGGGTTGTATTCGGGTTGGTGTTCGGGTGTGTGTTCGGGTGTGTGTTCGGGTGAGTATTCGGGTGTGTTCTGGTGCGTATTCGGGTGTGTGTTCAGGTGTGTATTCGGGTTGTATTCGGGTGTGTGTTCGGGTGTGTGTTCGGGTGTGTATTCGGGTTGTATTCGGGTGTGTGTTCGGGTGTGTGTTCCGGTGTGTGTTCGGGTGTGTATTCAGGTTGTATTCGGGTGTGTGTTCGGGTGTGTATTCGGGTTGTATTCGGGTGTGTGTTCGGGTGTGTGTTCGGGTGAGTATTCGGGTCTGTTCTGGTGCGTATTCGGGTGTGTGTTCGGGTGTGTATTCGGGTTGTATTCGGGTATGTGTTCGGGTGTGTTTTCGGGTGTGTATTCGGGTGTGTGTTCGGGTGTGTATTCGGGTGTGTGTTCGGGTGTGTATTTGGGTTGTATTCGGGTGTGTGTTCGGGTGTGTGTTCGGGTGTGTATTCGGGTTGTATTCGGGGGTGTGTTCGGGTGTGTGTTCGGGTGTGGGTTCGGGTGTGTATTCGGGTTGTATTCGGGTGTGTGTTCGGGTGTGTGTTCGGGTGTGTATTCGGGTGTGTGTTCGGGTGTGTATTCGGGTTGTATTCGGGTGTGTGTTCGGGTGTGTATTCGGGTGTGTGTTCGGGTGTGTATTCGGGTTGCATTCGGGTGTGTGTTCGGGTGTGTATTCGGGTGTGTTTTCGGGTTTGTATTCTGGTATGTGTTCGGGTGTGTATTCGGGTGTGTTTTCGGGTTTGTATTCGGGTGTGTATTCGGGTGTGTATTCGGGTGAGTGTTCGGGTGAGTGTTCGGGTGTATTCGGGTTGTATTCGGGTGTGTTCGGGGGTGTATTCGGGTGTGTGTTCGGGAGTGTGTTCGGGTGTGTATTCGGTTTGTAGTCGGGTGTGTGTTCGGGTGTGTTCGGGTGTGTATTCGGGTGGGTGTTCGGGTGTGTATTTGGGTTGTATTCGGGTGTGTGTTCGGGTGTGTGTTCGGGTGTGTATTCGGGTTGTATTCGGGGGTGTGTTCGGGTGTGTGTTCGGGTGTGGGTTCGGGTGTGTATTCGGGTTGTATTCGGGTTTGTATTCGGGTGTGTGTTCGGGTGTGTATTCGGGTGTGTTTTCGGGTTTGTATTCGGGTGTGTGTTCGGGTGTGTATTCGGGTTGTATTCGGGTGTGTGTTCGGGTGTGTATTCGGGTGTGTGTTCGGGTGTGTATTCGGGTTGCATTCGGGTGAGTGTTCGGGTGTGTATTCGGGTGTGTGTTCGGGAGTGTGTTCGGGTGTGTGTTCGGGTGTGTATTCGGGTTGCATTCGGGTGAGTGTTCGGGTGTGTATTCGGGTTGTATTCGGGTGTGTGTTCGGGGGTGTATTCGGGTGTGTGTTCGGGAGTGTGTTCGGGTGTGTATTCGGGTGTGTGTTCGGGTGTGTATTCGGGTTGTAATCGGGTGTGTGTTCGGGTGTGTATTCGGGTTGTATTCGGGTGTGTGTTCGGGTGTGTGTTCGGGTGTGTGTTCGGGTGTGTGTTCGGGTGTGTATTCGGGTGTGTGTTCGGGTGTGTGGTCGGGTGTGTATTCGGGTTGTATTCGGGTGTGTGTTCGGGTGTGTGTTCGGGTGTGTGTTCCGGTGTGTGTTCGGGTGTGTATTCGGGTTGTATTCGGGTGTGTGTTCGGGTGTATGTTCGGGTGCGTGTTCGGTTGTGTGTTCGGGTGAGTATTCGGGTGTGTTCTGGTGTGTATTCGGGTGTGTGTTCGGGTGTGTATTCGGGTTGTATTCGGATATGTGTTCGGGTGTGTATTCGGGTTGTATTCGGGAGTGTGTTCGGGTGTGTATTCGGGTTGTAGTCGGGTGTGTGTTCGGGTGTGTTCGGGTGTGTATTCGTGTGTGTGTTCGGGTGTGTATTCGGGTTGTAGTCGGGTATGTGTTCGGGTGTGTTCTTGTGTGTATTCGGGTGTGTGTTGGGGTGTGTATTCGGGTGTGTATTCGGGTGTGTGTTCGGGTGTGTATTCGGGTGTGTATTCGGGTGTGTATTCGGGTTGTATTCGGGTGTGTGTTCGGGTGTGTCCGGGTGTGTGTTCGGGTGTGTATTCGGGTTGTATTCGGGTTGTATTCGGGTGTGTGTTCGGGTGTGTGTTCTGGTTGTATTCGGGTGTGTGTTCGGATTTGTATTCGGGTGTGTATTCGGGTGTGTATTCGGGTTGTAATCGGGTGTGTGTTCGGGTGTGTGTTCGGGTGTGTGTTCGGGTGTGTATTCGGGTTGTATTCGGGTGTGTGTTCGGGTGTGTGTTCAGGTGTGTGTTCGGGTGTGTGTTCGGGTGTGTATTCGGGTGTGTGTTCGGGTGTGTGTTCTGGTGTGTAATCAAGTTGTATTCGGGTGTGTGTTCGGGTGTGTGTTCGGGTGTGTGTTCCGGTGTGTGTTCGGGTGTGTATTCGGGTTGTATTCGGGTGTGTGTTCGGGTGTGTATTCGGATTGTATTCGGGTGTGTGTTCGGGTGTGTGTTCGGGTGTGTGTTCGGTTGTGTGTTCGGGTGAGTATTCGGGTGTGTTTGGGTGTGTATTCGGGAGTGTGTTCGGGTGTGTATTCGGGTGTGTGTTCGGGTGTGTATTCGGGTGTGTATTCGGGTGAGTGTTCGGGTGTGTATTCGGGTTGTATTCGGGTGTGTGTTCGGGTTGTATTCGGGTGTGTGTTCGGGTGTGTGTTCGGGTGTGTGTTCGGGTGTGTGTCCGGGTGTGTGTTCGGGTGTGTATTCGGGTTGTATTCGGGTGTGTGTTCGGGTGTGTGTTCTGGTTGTATTCGGGTATGTGTTCGGGTGTGTGTTCGGGTGTGTATTCGGGTGTGTATTCGGGTGTGTGTTCGGGTGTGTATTCGGGTGTGTATTCGGGTGTGTATTCGGGTTGTATTCGAGTGTGTGTTCGGGTGTGTGTTCGGGTGTGTGTCCGGGTGTGTGTTCGGGTGTGTATTCGGGTTGTATTCGGGTTGTATTCGGGTGTGTGTTCGGGTGTGTGTTCTGGTTGTATTCGGGTGTGTGTTCGGAATTGTATTCGGGTGTGTATTCGGGTGTGTATTCGGGTTGTAATCGGGTGTGTGTTCGGGTGTGTGTTCGGGTGTGTATTCGGGTGTGTATTCGGGTGAGTGTTCGGGTGTGTATTCGGGTTGTATTCGGGTGTGAGCTCGGGTGTGTGTTCGGGTGTGTATTCGGGTGTGTGTTCGGGTGTGTATTCGGGTGTGTATTCGGGTGTGTATTCGGGTTGTATTCGGGTGTGTGTTCGGGTGTGTGTTCGGGTGTGTATTCAGGTTGTATTCGGGTGTGTGTTCGGGTGTGTGTTCGGGTTGTATTCGGGTGTGTGTTCGGGTGTGTGTTCGGTTTGTATTCGGGTGTGTGTTCGGGTGTGTGTTCGGGTGAGTGTTCGGGTGAGTATTCGGGTGTGTTCGGGTGTGTGTTCGGGAGTGTATTCGGGTGTGTATTCGGGTTGCATTCGGGTGTGTGTTCGGGTGTGTATTCGGGTGTGTTTTCGGGTTTGTATTCGGGTGTGTATTCGGGTGTGTATTCGGGTTGTATTCGGGTGTGTGTTCGGGTGTGTGTTCGGGTGTGTTTTCGGGTGTGTGTTCGGGTGTATATTCGGGTTGTAGTCGGGTGTGTGTTCGGGTGTGTTCGGGTGTGTATTCGGGTGTGTGTTCGGGTGTGTATTTGGGTTGTATTCGGGTGTGTGTTCGGGTGTGTATTCGGGTTGTATTCGGGGGTGTGTTCGGGTGTGTGTTCGGGTGTGGGTTCGGGTGTGTATTCGGGTTGTATTCGGGTGTGTGTTTGGGTTTGTGTTCGGGTGTGTGTTCGGGTGTGTATTCGGGTGTGTGTTCGGGTGTGTATTCGGGTTGTATTCGGGTGTGTGTTCGGGTGTGTATTCGGGTGTGTGTTCGGGTGTGTATTCGGGTGTGTTTTCGTGTTTGTATTCGGGTGTGTATTCGGGTGAGTGTTCGGGTGTGTATTCGGGTTGTACTCGGGTGTGTGTTGGGGGATGTATTCGGGTGTGTGTTCGGGAGTGTGTTCGGGTGTGTATTCGGGTTGTAGTCGGGTGTGTGTTCGGGTGTGTTCGGGTGTGTATTCGGGTGTGTGTTCGGGTGTGTATTCGGGTTGTAGTCGGGTGTGTGTTCGGGTGTGTTCGGGTGTGTATTCGGGTGTGTGTTCGGGTGTGTATTCGGGTTGTAATCGGGTGTGTGTTCGGGTGTGTGTTCGGGTGTGTGTTCGGGAGTGTGTTCGGGTGTGTATTCGGGTGTGTGTTCGTATGTGTGTTCGGGTGTGTATTCGGGTTGTATTCGGGTCTGTGTTCGGGTGTGTGTTCGGGTGTGTGTTCCGGTGTGTGTTCGGGTGTGTATTCGGGTTGTATTCGGGTGTGTGTTCGGGTGTGTATTCGGGTTGTATTCGGGTGTGTGTTCGGGTGTGTGTTCGGGTGTGTGTTCGGGTGTGTGTTCGGGTGTGTGTTCGGGTGAGTATTCGGGTGTGTTCTGGTGTGTGTTCGGGTGTGTATTCGGGTTATATTCGGGTATGTGTTCGGGTGTGTTTTCGGGTGTGTATTCGGGTGTGTGTTCGGGTGTGTATTCGGGTGTGTATTCGGGTGAGTGTTCGGGTGTGTATTCGGGTTGTATTCGGGTGTGTGTTCGGGTGTGTGTTCGGGTGTGTATTCGGGTGTGTGTTCGGGTGTGTATTCGGGTTGTAATCGGGTGTGTGTTCGGGTGTGTGTTCGGGTGTGTGTTCGGGAGTGTGTTCGGGTGTGTATTCGGGTGTGTGTTCGTATGTGTGTTCGGGTGTGTATTCGGGTTGTATTCGGGTCTGTGTTCGGGTGTGTGTTCGGGTGTGTGTTCCGGTGTGTGTTCGGGTGTGTATTCGGGTTGTATTCGGGTGTGTGTTCGGGTGTGTATTCGGGTTGTATTCGGGTGTGTGTTCGGGTGTGTGTTCGGGTGTGTGTTCGGGTGTGTGTTCGGGTGTGTGTTCGGGTGAGTATTCGGGTGTGTTCTGGTGTGTGTTCGGGTGTGTATTCGGGTTATATTCGGGTATGTGTTCGGGTGTGTTTTCGGGTGTGTATTCGGGTGTGTGTTCGGGTGTGTATTCGGGTGTGTATTCGGGTGAGTGTTCGGGTGTGTATTCGGGTTGTATTCGGGTGTGTGTTCGGGTGTGTATTCGGGTTGTAGACGGGTGTGTGTTCGGGTGTGTTCAGGTGTGTATTCGGGTGTGTGTTCGGGTGTGTATTCGGGTTGTATTCGGGTGTGTGTTCGGGTGTGTGTTCGGGTGTGTGTTCGGGTGTGTGTTCTGGTGTGTATTCGGGTGTGTGTTCGGGTGTGTATTCGGGTGTGTATTCGGGTGAGTGTTCGGGTGTGTATTCGGGTTGTAGTCGGGTGTGTGTTCGGGTGTGTGTTCGGGTGTGTTCAGGTGTGTATTCGGGTGTGTGTTCGGGTGTGTATTCGGGTTGTATTCGGGTGTGTGTTCGGGTGTGTGTTCGGGTGTGTGTTCGGGTGTGTGTTCGGGTGTGTATTCGGGTGTGTGTTCGGGTGTGTGTTCGGGTGTGTATTCGGGTTGTATTCGGGTGTGTGTTCGGGTGTGTGTTTCGGTGTGTGTTCGGGTGTGTGTTCGGGTGTGTATTCGGGTGTGTTCGGGTGTGTGTTCGGGTGTGTATTCGGGTTGTATTCGGGTTGGTGTTCGGGTGTGTGTTCGGGTGTGTGTTCGGGTGAGTATTCGGGTGTGTTCTGGTGCGTATTTGGGTGTGTGTTCGGGTGTGTATTCGGGTTGTATTCGGGTGTGTGTTCGGGTGTGTGTTCGGGTGTGTATTCGGGTTGTATTCGGGTGTGTGTTCGGGTGTGTGTTCCGGTGTGTGTTCGGGTGTGTATTCAGGTTGTATTCGGGTGTGTGTTCGGGTGTGTATTCGGGTTGTATTCGGGTGTGTGTTCGGGTGTGTGTTCGGGTGAGTATTCGGGTCTGTTCTGGTGCGTATTCGGGTGTGTGTTCGGGTGTGTATTCGGGTTGTATTCGGGTATGTGTTCGGGTGTGTTTTCGGGTGTGTATTCGGGTGTGTGTTCGGGTGTGTATTCGGGTGTGTGTTCGGGTGTGTGTTCGGGTGTGTTCGGGTGTGTATTCGGGTGTGTGTTCGGGTGTGTATTTGGGTTGTATTCGGGTGTGTGTTCGGGTGTGTGTTCGGGTGTGTATTCGGGTTGTATTCGGGGGTGTGTTCGGGTGTGTGTTCGGGTGTGTGTTCGGGTGTGTATTCGGGTTGTATTCGGGTGTGTGTTCGGGTGTGTGTTCGGGTGTGTATTCGGGTGTGTGTTCGGGTGTGTATTCGGGTTGTATTCGGGTGTGTGTTCGGGTGTGTATTCGGGTGTGTGTACGGGTGTGTATTCGGGTTGCATTCGGGTGTGTGTTCGGGTGTGTATTCGGGTGTGTTTTCGGGTTTGTATTCTGGTATGTGTTCGGGTGTGTATTCGGGTGTGTTTTCGGGTTTGTATTCGGGTGTGTATTCGGGTGTGTATTCGGGTGAGTGTTCGGGTGTATTCGGGTTGTATTCGGGTGTGTTCGGGGGTGTATTCGGGTGTGTGTTCGGGAGTGTGTTCGGGTGTGTATTCGGTTTGTAGTCGGGTGTGTGTTCGGGTGTGTTCGGGTGTGTATTCGGGTGTGTGTTCGGGTGTGTATTTGGGTTGTATTCGGGTGTGTGTTCGGGTGTGTGTTCGGGTGTGTATTCGGGATGTATTCGGGGGTGTGTTCGGGTGTGTGTTCGGGTGTGGGTTCGGGTGTGTATTCGGGTTGTATTCGGGTTTGTATTCGGGTGTGTGTTCGGGTGTGTATTCGGGTGTGTTTTCGGGTTTGTATTCGGGTGTGTGTTCGGGTGTGTATTCGGGTTGTATTCGGGTGTGTGTTCGGGTGTGTATTCGGGTGTGTGTTCGGGTGTGTATTCGGGTTGCATTCGGGTGAGTGTTCGGGTGTGTATTCGGGTGTGTGTTCGGGAGTGTGTTCGGGTGTGTGTTCGGGTGTGTATTCGGGTTGCATTCGGGTGAGTGTTCGGGTGTGTATTCGGGTTGTATTCGGGTGTGTGTTCGGGGGTGTATTCGGGTGTGTGTTCGGGAGTGTGTTCGGGTGTGTATTCGGGTGTGTGTTCGGGTGTGTATTCGGGTTGTAATCGGGTGTGTGTTCGGGTGTGTATTCGGGTTGTATTCGGGTGTGTGTTCGGGTGTGTGTTCGGGTGTGTGTTTGGGTGTGTGTTCGGGTGTGTATTCGGGTGTGTGTTCGGGTGTGTGGTCGGGTGTGTATTCGGGTTGTATTCGGGTGTGTGTTCGGGTGTGTGTTCGGGTGTGTGTTCCGGTGTGTGTTCGGGTGTGTATTCGGGTTGTATTCGGGTGTGTGTTCGGGTGTATGTTCGGGTGCGTGTTCGGTTGTGTGTTCGGGTGAGTATTCGGGTGTGTTCTGGTGTGTATTCGGGTGTGTGTTCGGGTGTGTATTCGGGTTGTATTCGGATATGTGTTCGGAAGTGTATTCGGGTTGTATTCGGGAGTGTGTTCGGGTGTGTATTCGGGTTGTAGTCGGGTGTGTGTTCGGGTGTGTTCGGGTGTGTATTCGTGTGTGTGTTCGGGTGTGTATTCGGGTTGTAGTCGGGTATGTGTTCGGGTGTGTTCTTGTGTGTATTCGGGTGTGTATTCGGGTGTGTATTCGGGTGTGTGTTCGGGTGTGTATTCGGGTGTGTATTCGGGTGTGTATTCGGGTTGTATTCGGGTGTGTGTTCGGGTGTGTCCGGGTGTGTGTTCGGGTGTGTATTCGGGTTGTATTCGGGTTGTATTCGGGTGTGTGTTCGGGTGTGTGTTCTGGTTGTATTCGGGTGTGTGTTCGGATTTGTATTCGGGTGTGTATTCGGGTGTGTATTCGGGTTGTAATCGGGTGTGTGTTCGGGTGTGTGTTCGGGTGTGTATTCGGGTGTGTATTCGGGTGAGTGTTCGGGTGTGTATTCGGGTTGTATTCGGGTGTGAGCTCGGGTGTGTGTTCGGGTGTGTATTCGGGTGTGTGTTCGGGTGTGTATTCGGGTGTGTATTCGGGTTGTATTCGGGTGTGTGTTCGGGTGTGTGTTCGGGTGTGTATTCAGGTTGTATTCGGGTGTGTGTTCGGGTTGTATTCGGGTGTGTGTTCGGGTGTGTGTTCGGTTTGTATTCGGGTGTGTGTTCGGGTGTGTGTTCGGGTGAGTGTTCGGGTGAGTATTCGGGTGTGTTCGGGTGTGTGTTCGGGAGTGTATTCGGGTGTGTATTCGGGTTGCATTCGGGTGTGTGTTCGGGTGTGTATTCGGGTGTGTTTTCGGGTTTGTATTCGGGTGTGTATTCGGGTGTGTATTCGGGTTGTATTCGGGTGTGTGTTCGGGTGTGTGTTCGGGTGTGTGTTCGGGTGTGTGTTCGGTTGTGTGTCCGGGTGTGCGTTCGGGTGTGTATTCGGGTTGTATTCGGGTGTGTGTTCGGGTGTGTGTTCTGGTTGTATTCGGGTATGTGTTCGGGTGTGTGTTCGGGTGTGTATTCGGGTGTGTATTCGGGTGTGTGTTCGGGTGTGTATTCGGGTGTGTATTCGGGTTGTATTCGGGTGTGTGTTCGGGTGTGTGTTCGGGTGTGTGTTCGGGTGTGTATTCGGGTGTGTATTCGGGTGTGTATTCGGGTTGTATTCGGGTGTGTGTTCGGGTGTGTATTCGGGTTGTAGTCGGGTGTGTGTTCGGGTGTGTTCAGGTGTGTATTCGGGTGTGTGTTCGGGTGTGTTCAGGTGTGTATTCGGGTGTGTGTTCGGGTGTGTATTCGGGTTATATTCGGGTATGTGTTCGGGTGTGTTTTCGGGTGTGTATTCGGGTGTGTGTTCGGGTGTGTATTCGGGTGTGTATTCGGGTGAGTGTTCGGGTGTGTATTCGGGTTGTATTCGGGTGTGTGTTCGGGTGTGTGTTCGGGTGTGTGTTCGGTTGTGTGTTCGGGTGTGTATTCGGGTGTGTGTTCGGGTGTGTATTCGGGTGTGTGTTCGGGTGTGTATTCGGGTGTGTATTCGGGTGAGTGTTCGGGTGTGTATTCGGGTTGTATTCGGGTGTGTGTTCGGGTGTGTATTCGGGTGTGTATTCGGGTGTGTGTTCGGGTGTGTATTCGGGTGTGTATTCGGGTGTGTATTCGGGTTGTATTCGAGTGTGTGTTCGGGTGTGTGTTCGGGTGTGTGTCCGGGTGTGTGTTCGGGTGTGTATTCGGGTTGTATTCGGGTTGTATTCGGGTGTGTGTTCGGGTGTGTGTTCTGGTTGTATTCGGGTGTGTGTTCGGAATTGTATTCGGGTGTGTATTCGGGTGTGTATTCGGGTTGTAATCGGGTGTGTGTTCGGGTGTGTGTTCGGGTGTGTATTCGGGTGTGTATTCGGGTGAGTGTTCGGGTGTGTATTCGGGTTGTATTCGGGTGTGAGCTCGGGTGTGTGTTCGGGTGTGTATTCGGGTGTGTGTTCGGGTGTGTATTCGGGTGTGTATTCGGGTGTGTATTCGGGTTGTATTCGGGTGTGTGTTCGGGTGTGTGTTCGGGTGTGTATTCAGGTTGTATTCGGGTGTGTGTTCGGGTGTGTGTTCGGGTTGTATTCGGGTGTGTGTTCGGGTGTGTGTTCGGTTTGTATTCGGGTGTGTGTTCGGGTGTGTGTTCGGGTGAGTGTTCGGGTGAGTATTCGGGTGTGTTCGGGTGTGTGTTCGGGAGTGTATTCGGGTGTGTATTCGGGTTGCATTCGGGTGTGTGTTCGGGTGTGTATTCGGGTGTGTTTTCGGGTTTGTATTCGGGTGTGTATTCGGGTGTGTATTCGGGTTGTATTCGGGTGTGTGTTCGGGTGTGTGTTCGGGTGTGTTTTCGGGTGTGTGTTCGGGTGTATATTCGGGTTGTAGTCGGGTGTGTGTTCGGGTGTGTTCGGGTGTGTATTCGGGTGTGTGTTCGGGTGTGTATTTGGGTTGTATTCGGGTGTGTGTTCGGGTGTGTATTCGGGTTGTATTCGGGGGTGTGTTCGGGTGTGTGTTCGGGTGTGGGTTCGGGTGTGTATTCGGGTTGTATTCGGGTGTGTGTTTGGGTTTGTGTTCGGGTGTGTGTTCGGGTGTGTATTCGGGTGTGTGTTCGGGTGTGTATTCGGGTTGTATTCGGGTGTGTGTTCGGGTGTGTATTCGGGTGTGTGTTCGGGTGTGTATTCGGGTGTGTTTTCGTGTTTGTATTCGGGTGTGTATTCGGGTGAGTGTTCGGGTGTGTATTCGGGTTGTACTCGGGTGTGTGTTCGGGGATGTATTCGGGTGTGTGTTCGGGAGTGTGTTCGGGTGTGTATTCGGGTTGTAGTCGGGTGTGTGTTCGGGTGTGTTCGGGTGTGTATTCGGGTGTGTGTTCGGGTGTGTATTCGGGTTGTAGTCGGGTGTGTGTTCGGGTGTGTTCGGGTGTGTATTCGGGTGTGTGTTCGGGTGTGTATTCGGGTTGTAATCGGGTGTGTGTTCGGGTGTGTGTTCGGGTGTGTGTTCGGGAGTGTGTTCGGGTGTGTATTCGGGTGTGTGTTCGTATGTGTGTTCGGGTGTGTATTCGGGTTGTATTCGGGTCTGTGTTCGGGTGTGTGTTCGGGTGTGTGTTCCGGTGTGTGTTCGGGTGTGTATTCGGGTTGTATTCGGGTGTGTGTTCGGGTGTGTATTCGGGTTGTATTCGGGTGTGTGTTCGGGTGTGTGTTCGGGTGTGTGTTCGGGTGTGTGTTCGGGTGTGTGTTCGGGTGAGTATTCGGGTGTGTTCTGGTGTGTGTTCGGGTGTGTATTCGGGTTATATTCGGGTATGTGTTCGGGTGTGTTTTCGGGTGTGTATTCGGGTGTGTGTTCGGGTGTGTATTCGGGTGTGTATTCGGGTGAGTGTTCGGGTGTGTATTCGGGTTGTATTCGGGTGTGTGTTCGGGTGTGTGTTCGGGTGTGTATTCGGGTGTGTGTTCGGGTGTGTATTCGGGTGTGTGTTCGGGTGTGTATTCGGGTGTGTATTCGGGTGAGTGTTCGGGTGTGTATTCGGGTTGTATTCGGGTGTGTGTTCGGGTGTGTATTCGGGTTGTAGACGGGTGTGTGTTCGGGTGTGTTCAGGTGTGTATTCGGGTGTGTGTTCGGGTGTGTATTCGGGTTGTATTCGGGTGTGTGTTCGGGTGTGTGTTCGGGTGTGTGTTCGGGTGTGTGTTCTGGTGTGTATTCGGGTGTGTGTTCGGGTGTGTATTCGGGTGTGTATTCGGGTGAGTGTTCGGGTGTGTATTCGGGTTGTAGTCGGGTGTGTGTTCGGGTGTGTGTTCGGGTGTGTTCAGGTGTGTATTCGGGTGTGTGTTCGGGTGTGTATTCGGGTTGTATTCGGGTGTGTGTTCGGGTGTGTGTTCGGGTGTGTGTTCGGGTGTGTGTTCGGGTGTGTATTCGGGTGTGTGTTCGGGTGTGTGTTCGGGTGTGTATTCGGGTTGTATTCGGGTGTGTGTTCGGGTGTGTGTTTCGGTGTGTGTTCGGGTGTGTGTTCGGGTGTGTATTCGGGTGTGTTCGGGTGTGTGTTCGGGTGTGTATTCGGGTTGTATTCGGGTTGGTGTTCGGGTGTGTGTTCGGGTGTGTGTTCGGGTGAGTATTCGGGTGTGTTCTGGTGCGTATTTGGGTGTGTGTTCGGGTGTGTATTCGGGTTGTATTCGGGTGTGTGTTCGGGTGTGTGTTCGGGTGTGTATTCGGGTTGTATTCGGGTGTGTGTTCGGGTGTGTGTTCCGGTGTGTGTTCGGGTGTGTATTCAGGTTGTATTCGGGTGTGTGTTCGGGTGTGTATTCGGGTTGTATTCGGGTGTGTGTTCGGGTGTGTGTTCGGGTGAGTATTCGGGTCTGTTCTGGTGCGTATTCGGGTGTGTGTTCGGGTGTGTATTCGGGTTGTATTCGGGTATGTGTTCGGGTGTGTTTTCGGGTGTGTATTCGGGTGTGTGTTCGGGTGTGTATTCGGGTGTGTGTTCGGGTGTGTGTTCGGGTGTGTTCGGGTGTGTATTCGGGTGTGTGTTCGGGTGTGTATTTGGGTTGTATTCGGGTGTGTGTTCGGGTGTGTGTTCGGGTGTGTATTCGGGTTGTATTCGGGGGTGTGTTCGGGTGTGTGTTCGGGTGTGGGTTCGGGTGTGTATTCGGGTTGTATTCGGGTGTGTGTTCGGGTGTGTGTTCGGGTGTGTATTCGGGTGTGTGTTCGGGTGTGTATTCGGGTTGTATTCGGGTGTGTGTTCGGGTGTGTATTCGGGTGTGTGTTCGGGTGTGTATTCGGGTTGCATTCGGGTGTGTGTTCGGGTGTGTATTCGGGTGTGTTTTCGGGTTTGTATTCTGGTATGTGTTCGGGTGTGTATTCGGGTGTGTTTTCGGGTTTGTATTCGGGTGTGTATTCGGGTGTGTATTCGGGTGAGTGTTCGGGTGTATTCGGGTTGTATTCGGGTGTGTTCGGGGGTGTATTCGGGTGTGTGTTCGGGAGTGTGTTCGGGTGTGTATTCGGTTTGTAGTCGGGTGTGTGTTCGGGTGTGTTCGGGTGTGTATTCGGGTGTGTGTTCGGGTGTGTATTTGGGTTGTATTCGGGTGTGTGTTCGGGTGTGTGTTCGGGTGTGTATTCGGGATGTATTCGGGGGTGTGTTCGGGTGTGTGTTCGGGTGTGGGTTCGGGTGTGTATTCGGGTTGTATTCGGGTTTGTATTCGGGTGTGTGTTCGGGTGTGTATTCGGGTGTGTTTTCGGGTTTGTATTCGGGTGTGTGTTCGGGTGTGTATTCGGGTTGTATTCGGGTGTGTGTTCGGGTGTGTATTCGGGTGTGTGTTCGGGTGTGTATTCGGGTTGCATTCGGGTGAGTGTTCGGGTGTGTATTCGGGTGTGTGTTCGGGAGTGTGTTCGGGTGTGTGTTCGGGTGTGTATTCGGGTTGCATTCGGGTGAGTGTTCGGGTGTGTATTCGGGTTGTATTCGGGTGTGTGTTCGGGGGTGTATTCGGGTGTGTGTTCGGGAGTGTGTTCGGGTGTGTATTCGGGTGTGTGTTCGGGTGTGTATTCGGGTTGTAATCGGGTGTGTGTTCGGGTGTGTATTCGGGTTGTATTCGGGTGTGTGTTCGGGTGTGTGTTCGGGTGTGTGTTTGGGTGTGTGTTCGGGTGTGTATTCGGGTGTGTGTTCGGGTGTGTGGTCGGGTGTGTATTCGGGTTGTATTCGGGTGTGTGTTCGGGTGTGTGTTCGGGTGTGTGTTCCGGTGTGTGTTCGGGTGTGTATTCGGGTTGTATTCGGGTGTGTGTTCGGGTGTATGTTCGGGTGCGTGTTCGGTTGTGTGTTCGGGTGAGTATTCGGGTGTGTTCTGGTGTGTATTCGGGTGTGTGTTCGGGTGTGTATTCGGGTTGTATTCGGATATGTGTTCGGGTGTGTATTCGGGTTGTATTCGGGAGTGTGTTCGGGTGTGTATTCGGGTTGTAGTCGGGTGTGTGTTCGGGTGTGTTCGGGTGTGTATTCGTGTGTGTGTTCGGGTGTGTATTCGGGTTGTAGTCGGGTATGTGTTCGGGTGTGTTCTTGTGTGTATTCGGGTGTGTATTCGGGTGTGTATTCGGGTGTGTGTTCGGGTGTGTATTCGGGTGTGTATTCGGGTGTGTATTCGGGTTGTATTCGGGTGTGTGTTCGGGTGTGTCCGGGTGTGTGTTCGGGTGTGTATTCGGGTTGTATTCGGGTTGTATTCGGGTGTGTGTTCGGGTGTGTGTTCTGGTTGTATTCGGGTGTGTGTTCGGATTTGTATTCGGGTGTGTATTCGGGTGTGTATTCGGGTTGTAATCGGGTGTGTGTTCGGGTGTGTGTTCGGGTGTGTATTCGGGTGTGTATTCGGGTGAGTGTTCGGGTGTGTATTCGGGTTGTATTCGGGTGTGAGCTCGGGTGTGTGTTCGGGTGTGTATTCGGGTGTGTGTTCGGGTGTGTATTCGGGTGTGTATTCGGGTGTGTATTCGGGTTGTATTCGGGTGTGTGTTCGGGTGTGTGTTCGGGTGTGTATTCAGGTTGTATTCGGGTGTGTGTTCGGGTTGTATTCGGGTGTGTGTTCGGGTGTGTGTTCGGTTTGTATTCGGGTGTGTGTTCGGGTGTGTGTTCGGGTGAGTGTTCGGGTGAGTATTCGGGTGTGTTCGGGTGTGTGTTCGGGAGTGTATTCGGGTGTGTATTCGGGTTGCATTCGGGTGTGTGTTCGGGTGTGTATTCGGGTGTGTTTTCGGGTTTGTATTCGGGTGTGTATTCGGGTGTGTATTCGGGTTGTATTCGGGTGTGTGTTCGGGTGTGTGTTCGGGTGTGTGTTCGGGTGTGTGTTCGGTTGTGTGTCCGGGTGTGTGTTCGGGTGTGTATTCGGGTTGTATTCGGGTGTGTGTTCGGGTGTGTGTTCTGGTTGTATTCGGGTATGTGTTCGGGTGTGTGTTCGGGTGTGTATTCGGGTGTGTATTCGGGTGTGTGTTCGGGTGTGTATTCGGGTGTGTATTCGGGTTGTATTCGGGTGTGTGTTCGGGTGTGTGTTCGGGTGTGTGTTCGGGTGTGTATTCGGGTGTGTATTCGGGTGTGTATTCGGGTTGTATTCGGGTGTGTGTTCGGGTGTGTATTCGGGTTGTAGTCGGGTGTGTGTTCGGGTGTGTTCAGGTGTGTATTCGGGTGTGTGTTCGGGTGTGTATTCGGGTTATATTCGGGTATGTGTTCGGGTGTGTTTTCGGGTGTGTATTCGGGTGTGTGTTCGGGTGTGTATTCGGGTGTGTATTCGGGTGAGTGTTCGGGTGTGTATTCGGGTTGTATTCGGGTGTGTGTTCGGGTGTGTGTTCGGGTGTGTGTTCGGTTGTGTGTTCGGGTGTGTATTCGGGTGTGTGTTCGGGTGTGTATTCGGGTGTGTGTTCGGGTGTGTATTCGGGTGTGTATTCGGGTGAGTGTTCGGGTGTGTATTCGGGTTGTATTCGGGTGTGTGTTCGGGTGTGTGTTCGGCTGTGTGTTCGGGTGTGTGTTCGGGTGTGTATTCGGGTGAGTGTTCGGGTGTGTATTCGGGTGTGTATTCGTGTGAGTGTTCGGGTGTGTATTCGGGTTGTAGTCGGGTGTGTGTTCCGGTGTGTTCAGGTGTGTATTCGGGTGTGTGTTCGGGTGTGTATTCGGGTTGTATTCGGGTGTGTGTTCGGGTGTGTGTTCGGGTGTGTGTTCGGGTGTGTGTTCGGGTGTGTATTCGGGTGTGTGTTCGGGTGTGTGTTCGGGTGTGTATTCGGGTTGTAGTCGGGTGTGTGTTCGGGTGTGTTCAGGTGTGTATTCGGGTGTGTGTTCGGGTGTGTATTCGGGTTGTATTCGGGTGTGTGTTCGGGTGTGTGTTCGGGTGTGTGTTTGGGTGTGTGTTCGGGTGTGTATTCGGGTGTGTATTCGGGTGTGTGTTCGGGTGTGTGTTCGGGTGTGTATTCGGGTTGTATTCGGGTGTGTGTTCGGGTGTGTGTTTCGGTGTGTGTACGGGTGTGTGTTCGGGTGTGTATTCGGGTGTGTGTTCGGGTGTGTGTTCGGGTGTGTATTCGGGTTGTATTCGGGTGTGTGTTCGGGTGTGTGTTCGGGTGTGTGTTCGGGTGTGTGTTCCGATGTGTGTTCGGGTGTGTATTCGGGTTGTATTCGGGTGTGTGTTCGGGTGTTGCATCGCGTTGTATTCGGGTGTGTGTTCGGTTGTGTGTTCGGGTGAGTATTCGGGTGTGTTCTGGTGCGTATTCGGGTGTGTGTTCGGGTGTGTATTCGGGTGTGTATTCGGGTATGTGTTCGGGTGTGTTTTCGGGTGTGTATTCGGGTTGTAATCGGGTGTGTGTTCGGGTGTGTTCAGGTGTGTATTCGGGTGTGTGTTCGGGTGTGTATTCGGGTTGTATTCGGGTGTGTGTTCGGGTGTGTGTTCAGGTGTGTGTTCGGGTGTGTGTTCGGGTGTGTATTCGGGTGTGTGTTCGGGTGTGTGTTCGGGTGTGTGTTCCGGTGTGTGTTCGGGTGTGTATTCGGGTTGTATTCGGGTGTGTGTTCGGGTGTGTATTCGGATTGTATTCGGGTGTGTGTTCGGGTGTGTGTTCGGGTGTGTGTTCGGTTGTGTGTTCGGGTGAGTATTCGGGTGTGTTTGGGTGTGTATTCGGGAGTGTGTTCGGGTGTGTATTCGGGTGTGTGTTCGGGTGTGTATTCGGGTGTGTATTCGGGTGAGTGTTCGGGTGTGTATTCGGGTTGTATTCGGGTGTGTGTTCGGGTTGTATTCGGGTGTGTGTTCGGGTGTGTGTTCGGGTGTGTGTTCGGGTGTGTGTCCGGGTGTGTGTTCGGGTGTGTATTCGGGTTGTATTCGGGTGTGTGTTCGGGTGTGTGTTCTGGTTGTATTCGGGTATGTGTTCGGGTGTGTGTTCGGGTGTGTATTCGGGTGTGTATTCGGGTGTGTGTTCGGGTGTGTATTCGGGTGTGTATTCGGGTGTGTATTCGGGTTGTATTCGGGTGTGTGTTCGGGTGTGTGTTCGGGTGTGTGTCCGGGTGTGTGTTCGGGTGTGTATTCGGGTTGTATTCGGGTTGTATTCGGGTGTGTGTTCGGGTGTGTGTTCTGGTTGTATTCGGGTGTGTGTTCGGAATTGTATTCGGGTGTGTATTCGGGTGTGTATTCGGGTTGTAATCGGGTGTGTGTTCGGGTGTGTGTTCGGGTGTGTATTCGGGTGTGTATTCGGGTGAGTGTTCGGGTGTGTATTCGGGTTGTATTCGGGTGTGAGCTCGGGTGTGTGTTCGGGTGTGTATTCGGGTGTGTGTTCGGGTGTGTATTCGGGTGTGTATTCGGGTGTGTATTCGGGTTGTATTCGGGTGTGTGTTCGGGTGTGTGTTCGGGTGTGTATTCAGGTTGTATTCGGGTGTGTGTTCGGGTGTGTGTTCGGGTTGTATTCGGGTGTGTGTTCGGGTGTGTGTTCGGTTTGTATTCGGGTGTGTGTTCGGGTGTGTGTTCGGGTGAGTGTTCGGGTGAGTATTCGGGTGTGTTCGGGTGTGTGTTCGGGAGTGTATTCGGGTGTGTATTCGGGTTGCATTCGGGTGTGTGTTCGGGTGTGTATTCGGGTGTGTTTTCGGGTTTGTATTCGGGTGTGTATTCGGGTGTGTATTCGGGTTGTATTCGGGTGTGTGTTCGGGTGTGTGTTCGGGTGTGTTTTCGGGTGTGTGTTCGGGTGTATATTCGGGTTGTAGTCGGGTGTGTGTTCGGGTGTGTTCGGGTGTGTATTCGGGTGTGTGTTCGGGTGTGTATTTGGGTTGTATTCGGGTGTGTGTTCGGGTGTGTATTCGGGTTGTATTCGGGGGTGTGTTCGGGTGTGTGTTCGGGTGTGGGTTCGGGTGTGTATTCGGGTTGTATTCGGGTGTGTGTTTGGGTTTGTGTTCGGGTGTGTGTTCGGGTGTGTATTCGGGTGTGTGTTCGGGTGTGTATTCGGGTTGTATTCGGGTGTGTGTTCGGGTGTGTATTCGGGTGTGTGTTCGGGTGTGTATTCGGGTGTGTTTTCGTGTTTGTATTCGGGTGTGTATTCGGGTGAGTGTTCGGGTGTGTATTCGGGTTGTACTCGGGTGTGTGTTCGGGGATGTATTCGGGTGTGTGTTCGGGAGTGTGTTCGGGTGTGTATTCGGGTTGTAGTCGGGTGTGTTCGGGTGTGTATTCGGGTGTGTGTTCGGGTGTGTATTCGGGTTGTAGTCGGGTGTGTGTTCGGGTGTGTTCGGGTGTGTATTCGGGTGTGTGTTCGGGTGTGTATTCGGGTTGTAATCGGGTGTGTGTTCGGGTGTGTGTTCGGGTGTGTGTTCGGGAGTGTGTTCGGGTGTGTATTCGGGTGTGTGTTCGTATGTGTGTTCGGGTGTGTATTCGGGTTGTATTCGGGTCTGTGTTCGGGTGTGTGTTCGGGTGTGTGTTCCGGTGTGTGTTCGGGTGTGTATTCGGGTTGTATTCGGGTGTGTGTTCGGGTGTGTATTCGGGTTGTATTCGGGTGTGTGTTCGGGTGTGTGTTCGGGTGTGTGTTCGGGTGTGTGTTCGGGTGTGTGTTCGGGTGAGTATTCGGGTGTGTTCTGGTGTGTGTTCGGGTGTGTATTCGGGTTATATTCGGGTATGTGTTCGGGTGTGTTTTCGGGTGTGTATTCGGGTGTGTGTTCGGGTGTGTATTCGGGTGTGTATTCGGGTGAGTGTTCGGGTGTGTATTCGGGTTGTATTCGGGTGTGTGTTCGGGTGTGTGTTCGGTTTGTATTCGGGTGTGTGTTCGGGTGTGTGTTCGGGTGAGTATTCGGGTGAGTATTCGGGTGTGTTCGGGTGTGTGTTCGGGAGTGTATTCGGGTGTGTATTCGGGTTGCATTCGGGTGTGTGTTCGGGTGTGTATTCGGGTGTGTTTTCGGGTTTGTATTCGGGTGTGTATTCGGGTGTGTGTTCGGGTGTGTGTTCGGGTGTGTGTTTGGGTGTGTGTTCGGGTGTGTATTCGGGTGTGTGTTCGGGTGTGTGGTCGGGTGTGTATTCGGGTTGTATTCGGGTGTGTGTTCGGGTGTGTGTTCGGGTGTGTGTTCCGGTGTGTGTTCGGGTGTGTATTCGGGTTGTATTCGGGTGTGTGTTCGGGTGTATGTTCGGGTGCGTGTTCGGTTGTGTGTTCGGGTGAGTATTCGGGTGTGTTCTGGTGTGTATTCGGGTGTGTGTTCGGGTGTGTATTCGGGTTGTATTCGGGTATGTGTTCGGGTGTGTATTCGGGTTGTATTCGGGAGTGTGTTCGGGTGTGTATTCGGGTTGTAGTCGGGTGTGTGTTCGGGTGTGTTCGGGTGTGTATTCGTGTGTGTGTTCGGGTGTGTATTCGGGTTGTAGTCGGGTATGTGTTCGGGTGTGTTCTTGTGTGTATTCGGGTGTGTATTCGGGTGTGTATTCGGGTGTGTGTTCGGGTGTGTATTCGGGTGTGTATTCGGGTGTGTATTCGGGTTGTATTCGGGTGTGTGTTCGGGTGTGTCCGGGTGTGTGTTCGGGTGTGTATTCGGGTTGTATTCGGGTTGTATTCGGGTGTGTGTTCGGGTGTGTGTTCTGGTTGTATTCGGGTGTGTGTTCGGATTTGTATTCGGGTGTGTATTCGGGTGTGTATTCGGGTTGTAATCGGGTGTGTGTTCGGGTGTGTGTTCGGGTGTGTATTCGGGTGTGTATTCGGGTGAGTGTTCGGGTGTGTATTCGGGTTGTATTCGGGTGTGAGCTCGGGTGTGTGTTCGGGTGTGTATTCGGGTGTGTGTTCGGGTGTGTATTCGGGTGTGTATTCGGGTGTGTATTCGGGTTGTATTCGGGTGTGTGTTCGGGTGTGTGTTCGGGTGTGTATTCAGGTTGTATTCGGGTGTGTGTTCGGGTTGTATTCGGGTGTGTGTTCGGGTGTGTGTTCGGTTTGTATTCGGGTGTGTGTTCGGGTGTGTGTTCGGGTGAGTGTTCGGGTGAGTATTCGGGTGTGTTCGGGTGTGTGTTCGGGAGTGTATTCGGGTGTGTATTCGGGTTGCATTCGGGTGTGTGTTCGGGTGTGTATTCGGGTGTGTTTTCGGGTTTGTATTCGGGTGTGTATTCGGGTGTGTATTCGGGTTGTATTCGGGTGTGTGTTCGGGTGTGTGTTCGGGTGTGTGTTCGGGTGTGTGTTCGGTTGTGTGTCCGGGTGTGTGTTCGGGTGTGTATTCGGGTTGTATTCGGGTGTGTGTTCGGGTGTGTGTTCTGGTTGTATTCGGGTATGTGTTCGGGTGTGTGTTCGGGTGTGTATTCGGGTGTGTATTCGGGTGTGTGTTCGGGTGTGTATTCGGGTGTGTATTCGGGTGTGTATTCGGGTTGTATTCGGGTGTGTGTTCGGGTGTGTGTTCGGGTGTGTGTTCGGGTGTGTATTCGGGTGTGTATTCGGGTGTGTATTCGGGTTGTATTCGGGTGTGTGTTCGGGTGTGTATTCGGGTTGTAGTCGGGTGTGTGTTCGGGTGTGTTCAGGTGTGTATTCGGGTGTGTGTTCGGGTGTGTATTCGGGTTATATTCGGGTATGTGTTCGGGTGTGTTTTCGGGTGTGTATTCGGGTGTGTGTTCGGGTGTGTATTCGGGTGTGTATTCGGGTGAGTGTTCGGGTGTGTATTCGGGTTGTATTCGGGTGTGTGTTCGGGTGTGTGTTCGGGTGTGTGTTCGGTTGTGTGTTCGGGTGTGTATTCGGGTGTGTGTTCGGGTGTGTATTCGGGTGTGTGTTCGGGTGTGTATTCGGGTGTGTATTCGGGTGAGTGTTCGGGTGTGTATTCGGGTTGTATTCGGGTGTGTGTTCGGGTGTGTGTTCGGCTGTGTGTTCGGGTGTGTGTTCGGGTGTGTATTCGGGTGAGTGTTCGGGTGTGTATTCGGGTGTGTATTCGTGTGAGTGTTCGGGTGTGTATTCGGGTTGTAGTCGGGTGTGTGTTCCGGTGTGTTCAGGTGTGTATTCGGGTGTGTGTTCGGGTGTGTATTCGGGTTGTATTCGGGTGTGTGTTCGGGTGTGTGTTCGGGTGTGTGTTCGGGTGTGTGTTCGGGTGTGTATTCGGGTGTGTGTTCGGGTGTGTGTTCGGGTGTGTATTCGGGTTGTAGTCGGGTGTGTGTTCGGGTGTGTTCAGGTGTGTATTCGGGTGTGTGTTCGGGTGTGTATTCGGGTTGTATTCGGGTGTGTGTTCGGGTGTGTGTTCGGGTGTGTGTTTGGGTGTGTGTTCGGGTGTGTATTCGGGTGTGTATTCGGGTGTGTGTTCGGGTGTGTGTTCGGGTGTGTATTCGGGTTGTATTCGGGTGTGTGTTCGGGTGTGTGTTCGGGTGTGTGTTCGGGTGTGTGTTCCGATGTGTGTTCGGGTGTGTATTCGGGTTGTATTCGGGTGTGTGTTCGGGTGTTGCATCGCGTTGTATTCGGGTGTGTGTTCGGTTGTGTGTTCGGGTGAGTATTCGGGTGTGTTCTGGTGCGTATTCGGGTGTGTGTTCGGGTGTGTATTCGGGTGTGTATTCGGGTATGTGTTCGGGTGTGTTTTCGGGTGTGTATTCGGGTTGTAATCGGGTGTGTGTTCGGGTGTGTTCAGGTGTGTATTCGGGTGTGTGTTCGGGTGTGTATTCGGGTTGTATTCGGGTGTGTGTTCGGGTGTGTGTTCAGGTGTGTGTTCGGGTGTGTGTTCGGGTGTGTATTCGGGTGTGTGTTCGGGTGTGTGTTCGGGTGTGTATTCGGGTTGTATTCGGGTGTGTGTTCGGGTGTGTGTTCGGGTGTGTGTTCCGGTGTGTGTTCGGGTGTGTATTCGGGTTGTATTCGGGTGTGTGTTCGGGTGTGTATTCGGATTGTATTCGGGTGTGTGTTCGGGTGTGTGTTCGGGTGTGTGTTCGGTTGTGTGTTCGGGTGAGTATTCGGGTGTGTTTGGGTGTGTATTCGGGAGTGTGTTCGGGTGTGTATTCGGGTGTGTGTTCGGGTGTGTATTCGGGTGTGTATTCGGGTGAGTGTTCGGGTGTGTATTCGGGTTGTATTCGGGTGTGTGTTCGGGTTGTATTCGGGTGTGTGTTCGGGTGTGTGTTCGGGTGTGTGTTCGGGTGTGTGTCCGGGTGTGTGTTCGGGTGTGTATTCGGGTTGTATTCGGGTGTGTGTTCGGGTGTGTGTTCTGGTTGTATTCGGGTATGTGTTCGGGTGTGTGTTCGGGTGTGTATTCGGGTGTGTATTCGGGTGTGTGTTCGGGTGTGTATTCGGGTGTGTATTCGGGTGTGTATTCGGGTTGTATTCGGGTGTGTGTTCGGGTGTGTGTTCGGGTGTGTGTCCGGGTGTGTGTTCGGGTGTGTATTCGGGTTGTATTCGGGTTGTATTCGGGTGTGTGTTCGGGTGTGTGTTCTGGTTGTATTCGGGTGTGTGTTCGGAATTGTATTCGGGTGTGTATTCGGGTTGTAATCGGGTGTGTGTTCGGGTGTGTGTTCGGGTGTGTATTCGGGTGTGTATTCGGGTGAGTGTTCGGGTGTGTATTCGGGTTGTATTCGGGTGTGAGCTCGGGTGTGTGTTCGGGTGTGTATTCGGGTGTGTGTTCGGGTGTGTATTCGGGTGTGTATTCGGGTGTGTATTCGGGTTGTATTCGGGTGTGTGTTCGGGTGTGTGTTCGGGTGTGTATTCAGGTTGTATTCGGGTGTGTGTTCGGGTGTGTGTTCGGGTTGTATTCGGGTGTGTGTTCGGGTGTGTGTTCGGTTTGTATTCGGGTGTGTGTTCGGGTGTGTGTTCGGGTGAGTGTTCGGGTGAGTATTCGGGTGTGTTCGGGTGTGTGTTCGGGAGTGTATTCGGGTGTGTATTCGGGTTGCATTCGGGTGTGTGTTCGGGTGTGTATTCGGGTGTGTTTTCGGGTTTGTATTCGGGTGTGTATTCGGGTGTGTATTCGGGTTGTATTCGGGTGTGTGTTCGGGTGTGTGTTCGGGTGTGTTTTCGGGTGTGTGTTCGGGTGTATATTCGGGTTGTAGTCGGGTGTGTGTTCGGGTGTGTTCGGGTGTGTATTCGGGTGTGTGTTCGGGTGTGTATTTGGGTTGTATTCGGGTCTGTGTTCGGGTGTGTATTCGGGTTGTATTCGGGGGTGTGTTCGGGTGTGTGTTCGGGTGTGGGTTCGGGTGTGTATTCGGGTTGTATTCGGGTGTGTGTTTGGGTTTGTGTTCGGGTGTGTGTTCGGGTGTGTATTCGGGTGTGTGTTCGGGTGTGTATTCGGGTTGTATTCGGGTGTGTGTTCGGGTGTGTATTCGGGTGTGTGTTCGGGTGTGTATTCGGGTGTGTTTTCGTGTTTGTATTCGGGTGTGTATTCGGGTGAGTGTTCGGGTGTGTATTCGGGTTGTACTCGGGTGTGTGTTCGGGGATGTATTCGGGTGTGTGTTCGGGAGTGTGTTCGGGTGTGTATTCGGGTTGTAGTCGGGTGTGTTCGGGTGTGTATTCGGGTGTGTGTTCGGGTGTGTATTCGGGTTGTAGTCGGGTGTGTGTTCGGGTGTGTTCGGGTGTGTATTCGGGTGTGTGTTCGGGTGTGTATTCGGGTTGTAATCGGGTGTGTGTTCGGGTGTGTGTTCGGGTGTGTGTTCGGGAGTGTGTTCGGGTGTGTATTCGGGTGTGTGTTCGTATGTGTGTTCGGGTGTGTATTCGGGTTGTATTCGGGTCTGTGTTCGGGTGTGTGTTCGGGTGTGTGTTCCGGTGTGTGTTCGGGTGTGTATTCGGGTTGTATTCGGGTGTGTGTTCGGGTGTGTATTCGGGTTGTATTCGGGTGTGTGTTCGGGTGTGTGTTCGGGTGTGTGTTCGGGTGTGTGTTCGGGTGTGTGTTCGGGTGAGTATTCGGGTGTGTTCTGGTGTGTGTTCGGGTGTGTATTCGGGTTATATTCGGGTATGTGTTCGGGTGTGTTTTCGGGTGTGTATTCGGGTGTGTGTTCGGGTGTGTATTCGGGTGTGTATTCGGGTGAGTGTTCGGGTGTGTATTCGGGTTGTATTCGGGTGTGTGTTCGGGTGTG